>JABTXL010021222.1:838436-874239 GCA_025134845.1 Neodon shergylaensis | reverse complement strand
AGAGAGAGAGAGAGAGAGAGAGAGAGAGAGAGAGAGAGAGAGAGAGAAGGAGAGAAGGACAAGTGAGTCAAGGCCCTTAGTCCTGAAGCCCCGCCTCTTCCAGTCAGTGGCCATCAGTCCAGCAAGGGTTGGCCACTCTAAGCTTCAGCTTCCCGCACGGTATTAATGGAGTCGCTGTGAGGCGGAAACGCACTAGGACAATATCTGCACAGGACACGTTAACGGGCTGATATTCCTGCCCAAAGCACACAGTCATTAAATTCTTGCTGAGTGAGTGGATGGTTGAGTGACCGTGCAAATACACGCGTTCAAGGGCTTGCTCAATCCCGCCTCCCACATTCTTGGAGGTTCTCCAAGCAGAAAGTCCCACGGTTCGGAGTCTCATGAAGCGCTCAACACTCTCAGGTGTCAGGAGAAATAAAGCCAGCCTTCCAATGTCTGCCCCTGTCTACTACACCCTCCTCACTACTGCCTCCCACCCCACCTGTTACCTCTAACCAGCCCAAGGCTGAAGCGTCAGGAGCCTTGATCAAATGGAATGCTTTGACCTGCCCACTGACCCAGCCAGCCAACTCAGGCTTGGACCTCTGGAAACAATCCTGCTGATGCCACAGGCTCTCCACCTCTTGGTCCCTAGCCTGGGAAACTGTGTGCAAATTCTCCTCTGTGGAGGGGATGGAGGACAGGTAAACATATCTGGCTTTGGAGTCGGGAGGTCCTGGTCCAGGTCCCAGCCCTTATGTGGACTTGGGTGACTGCGAGGGGTTAAAGGGAATCCCAGAGTTGTCGACCTCCACCCCTAGGACACAGGAGACACTCCTGGAGAAAATAAGAAGTTCCAAATCCCACCATGTTCCTTACCGGCTGTGTAACTCAGACAAGTCACAGTCTCTGGGAACTTAATCGCTACCCTCCAAATAGCAGAGGACACTAGCTGACCCCATAGATGCTATGGATGGACTATTGCAGAGTACAGTGACCCAACCCTACCCCACCACCAGTCACATGTGGCTACTGAGCCTCAGTTTCTTTGGCTGAGGTCAAAATACTTAAAATGATTCTACAACTCACGATAGATAGATAGATAGATAGATAGATAGATAGATAGATAGATAGATAGACAGACAGACAGACAGACAGACAGACAGACAGACAGACAACCCTGGTCCAGAATGCTTAAAAAAATAACAAGGATAATTGTTATGTTGGGTAATTCTTTCCCCAGATGAACTGCAACGTCTCCTTGAGAGAGGACTCCGGCTGGTTCCTATTTCACTTTCCCTCTGGCCTGAGTGCACATTAAGGCACTCAGAGGAACCTTACAAGAAACTCCAAACACTTCAGAAATGACAAGCAGTCGTTACACACCTGGAAGAATGCTCAAGGGCTTTACGCACACCAGCCTTGCTAATCTTCCCAAAACCCCTACAAGGAAACCCTACCCCTTGGAGACTACAAATGAGGAACAAGAGCGGGGTGGGAAGACTGGAGCGCTGGCTCAGCAGCTAAAAGCACTTGTTATTGCAGAGGACCCAGGTTTGGTTCCCAGCACCCACATGGTGGCTCACAACCATCCAGAACTCCAGTTCCAAGGGATCACACGCCTTTTTCTGACCTCCGCAGGCACCAGGCACAGACATGGTTCACATACATATCTACAGGTAAAATACTCATATACAAAATACTGAAAAAGAAAGAAACCAAGGGGCTAGAGAGATGACCCAGTCAGTAAAGGGCCTGCACACAGGGTGAGGGCCTGAGTTTGAACCTCCCCAGCTCCCCACATCAGGGCCAGGGGCTGCACTGGGGTAGACATGGGTGAGTCCCTGGAGATCAGCTGCTTGTCAGCCTAGCTGGATTATATCAGTGTAGCTGAATTAATGTGCTGTAGGTTCAGTAAGAAAGCCAGTCTTAAACAACATGGAGAGTAAGAACGGAAGATGTCTGACGTTCATCTCAACCCTCCACGAGTTCCCGTATGTACACACCTACACACACATGCATGACACACATCCATACACACATGCATAATACACATACATACATACACACATGCATACATACATACACACATGCATAATACACATACATACACACACATGCATAATACACATACATGCATATACACATGCATAATACACATACACACATACATAATACACATACATTCACACATGCATACATACGTACACACATAAACATACATACATACACACCTACACACATGCATGACACACACCCATACACACATGCATAATACACATACATGCATACACATGCATAATACACATACATACACACATACATACGTGCACACATACACACACATACATACACACCTACACACACATGCATGACGCACATCCATAATACACATACATACATACACATGCATAATACACATACATACACACATGCATAATACACATACATACATACACACATGCATACATATGTACACACATACACATACATACACACCTACACACATGCATAATACACATATATACATACACACATGCATAATACACATATATACATACACACATGCATAATACACATAGCACTGGCCAAAGTTTTGACTCTCTCTCTCTCTATCTCTATGTGTGTGTGTATTATGCATGTGTGTGTAGGTGCTATAGAATAGATCAGGAGCAGAAGACTGGGATCCAGACTCGGTTCTGAGTTCTGAGTCTTACCCACATGCTCTTCCGCACAGCCCATTTAACAAGCGGGCAGCCAGTGCACCATTCTCTAACTACACACATCCTAGTAAATCATCTACCCAGAGAAAGCCAACACCCACCCACCCCCACCAAAAGATTTCCCAGCAGGTCAGGAATAAAGACCGTAAAACAGAGTCCATGGAGAACCGTATCCACGTCCAGCTGGGCCTTGGCTAGTCCAGAACTTGTCACAGTTCCAAAGCCATGGGGAAGGCCATTTTATTTTATTGCCTTTGAACTTCCTGGCCAGCATACTGGCCAGAACCCAAAGAGAGAAAACCTGTGAGGTGTGAGTAGATACACACCCAGCCAATGAGCAACAATCCAATCAACTCCCAAGGCAGGCACAAAGGACACAGCTTCCAAGACTAAGACCAACGATATCATACACAGGATAATGAGAACCCTGCATAGAAGTCACTGTCAATGGCAGGGGGAGGCTGAGACTGAGCAGCCTGCTGCCCTCTGCAGGTCGCAGCTCCCAGAAGAACAGGAACAGGTGGCCAGTCACCTGCCTCAAAGAGAGGACCTGCCTGGGGAGGGCCAGGACTGAGGATTAAAAACATGCTTTTTTTAAAGGAGGTGTCCAGCCGACCGACAGAGAGGGAGGAGGCAGAAAAACAAAACGCCAGTAGACGGTTCCCATTCAACCTCAGACAGGGTAAATATTTGCTCGTCCACTGTGAACTTGGCTCTGAGAGCATCCTCAGCTTGGCCGCCTGGGTTCACACTGGCATCTGGTCTTGATTTGAGGCCCAAGGCAGCCAGTGTTTAGCCCATGGCACAGAGTCCAGTCTCCTGCTTTGTCTGAGAGCTAAATGGATCCCACTGGACAGCAGTGAGAGAACGCCCACCGTAGTGACCCTGTTGCTCACACACAGGCACCAGGCCATGCTGGCAATTGGGGCCGCCCATGAGGACTGTGCTCATTTCTTCCCCAGGGAGCAGCATGGGAGGTACATGGCCTCTAGGCCACGGAGAAACCACGCCACCACTGGGGCTTATCACACTCTCCACAAACTGAGGGAGACACCAACACACCAACGAACAGTTCCCGAGGGCCTACTGTGTGCCAGATATTGTCCAAAGTTCTCAATGACAGCCATGGATAAGACAGGGAAGAGCCATCCTTAGGGAGTGGCCATTCGTTCAACACAGAATGGCAAATTACAGTAATTTCATGGCTGCCACAGATTGACTGCCTGGAGGGTTCAGCTCCAGGGGTGGGGCATCAGTCTCTGGTCTACTTGAATACGAGCCCTAACGATCACTACCATTTATATTTAAGATGTATATTCCCAGACTCTGCCCAAAGGCTAAGGAGAAACAAATAAAAATCAAATCCCTGCTGCAGCTGCCTGGATGCAGAAGGTTCCAGAGCCCTGCAAGTCTGGGGTCTGGCCCGATGCCTCAGTTGTATCCCACCCGACTCAAGGAGCAACAGGAGGCAAGAATCACAGTCCAGTCCGTGCCTCAGTCTCTGTCAGAACACCTGGTCTAACCCACCTGACAAGATGGAACTAAGCCCCCAGAAGGCCATGAAGGTGACCTGTGCTCACTAAAAAGTGAGCCACGTAAATTCTGACACCAGATCACCATCAAAAGCAGAGCTAGGATGGGAAAGATAAAACCCAAACAGCAGCCCAGGGACTCAGGCTGTCCATCAAAGGTTATTTCTCAGGGACGACCGCCCCCGCACACTGGCCCTGCCAAGACAGATAACTCTTACTCAAGCAAGTTGCTTAATTCGGCCTGTGTGTGGGTTCCCATGCCATGGTCCCATCCTGTGGGAACCCAGAATGTAGGGCTCCCGCTTAAGTGAGCGGCTGGAATCAATCACCCCACGGCCGCAGCTCTTACCCACATGTTGCTCTTCTGGTCAGCGCACTTGAGCCGAGCGGTGACCTAAGCCAGCTCAGTGGGCTCTGCAGCAGCCTCTCTGTCATCCTCCTTCAGTGAGCACAAGGCTCATGTTTCAGGCCATTTGCTCCCTTGGGAATGACTCAGAGGAGTCAGTTGTCTTTAAAAAAATGCTTTTCATATTTCCAATCAAAAATAAATACCACGCACTCTGGAAGCCAGCCATCACAGATGTCTGCAGAACTATAAAAGTGAAAGGCCCGAGGAGGCTGAGAAAGCGGTGGGTCACGCTCCCCTGTGCTGACGGCCTTCACCTACAATGGGCTGGAAGAGCGAGCCTGAAGCCCAGGTCGCAGGCTAGTGCCTGGTGTGACCAGTGACAATAAAGGCCAGGGCACACGCATTTACTAGCACCACAGTTAGGAAAACAAGGGCCCTTTAGGCTTGTCCCCATGAGAAGACATTGTAGATCTAGGTAGAGACCAGAAATGCCAGCTCCCAGAAGACCCCTGCATTCGCACTGACAGCAACAAGCCTCAGCCAAAGTATACAGATGGCATAGGAGCTTCCAGGCTGAGGGTAATGATACACACGAGTGGGGTGTTGGGGGAGGGGGTGAGGTCTAGCGACAGGGCCTGGGTCTGCACTGTGCACAGAGGTGTGACCAGTTATCCACCCACAGCCGCTCACCAAGTTTACTTCTGATGACTCTGCCTCCCTTCATTCCGCCCCTGTGCCCTCTGGCTTCCCTGGTGGGTGCCCACAAGAGCCCATTGTGGTGACACAGTCATGGTGACACATGATCTGGACAAGGCTTGGCTCACATCTAGGCTGCCTGCATTCTCTGCTATACCGACAGGCTAGGAGTGACGTGGGAGCTAAGCACACAAATGCTATGGACTCCAGCTTCTCGGGCTACAGTGAGCAAACTAATCAGAGATTACATCATACCCAGGAGAAAATGGTATAGCCGAGAGATGTATAAACACGGGGTTTTTGACTCTATCAGCAGAGTGTAGAGCCATTTGTAGGCAATGGTTGCTCTCCGTCTACCTCAGTGAAAAAGCTTGTGGCTTCATTTGTGCTCCCGCTACTTGATGGTCAGTGGAAGCCAGCACCCCTGTTTCCAAAACTCACACAAAAATGAGGCTCCAGATCATTAGGGAACACTCTCTACCGTAATAAAAAATATAACAAATATGAAAATGGGGAACAGCCACGGACTATCATTCTCAAGTTTTGTGTGCGGTGTAGGATTATACTACTCTGCTTTTATCCTACTGGAGAGTAGGGTTTTTTTCATGCCCACATCACCTGATATGTGAGTGCAAGATGGTATGTTATGACAGCCATGACATCACTGCTCAGTGCTAGGAATTTCTTCAGCTCCATTATAATCTTCGGGGACAGCTGTCACACATACAGCCCGCTGTTGACCAAACATCATGATGTAGCGCTTTTCAGTGACCACCTCATGGTCTGACCTGTCCCTCAACTCCTTGCTAGTCAGTGAGCGCCAATCACCCTGATTCCGAGTCTTCCAAAATGAAGTTTCTGAATCTTAAAGACCAGGCCCAGGTTCCTACCTCTGTCCAAGTCAGGGTCATCTGGCCACCAGCCTCCCTGGCTGTCCTTGACTGACTCTTTCCCACGCTCATCAAACGCCCTCACTTGGGGGCACCGAGCAGTGAGGTTTTCAAGGCCACATGGAAGCCAGAACTGTACACAGCACTTTCTACTCCAGCATTCGCAGGCAAGGCTCTGAGGCTCCATGGGGCTTGCCAGCTGAGCAGCCTAGCCCACCAGAGTATGATTGGGTAGAGAGAAAGGTATCTCACTGTCCCAGCGACAACTAGGCCCCTTCTTTTCTGAATTCACTGTGAAAATATTTCTAGAATATACCTGTCTAATTTTTCTCAGTAAGTTCATTTTTTTTCTGAAGGTAATAGATTCTGCCTGCCTGTATATGTGAGCATGTGTATGTGCACACACATGCACATGGTGTGTATGTTCCTATTTGTGCATGGGTGTATATTAGCATGCATGTGCACGTGAGTACGGAGGCCAGAGGCCAACTTCAAGTGTTGTTCCTCAGGAGCCAACCATCTTGTTTTTTAAACAGGGTTTCTGGGGCTGGAGGGATGGCTCAGTAATTATGAGCAATGGGTGCTTTTCCAGAGGACCCAGGTTCAATTCTCAGTAGCCACTTGATGACTCACTACTGTCCACAACTCCAGTTCCAGGGGATCCGATGCCCCTTCTGGCTTTGTGGGCACCAGCCATGCACACAGGAGGTAGACTTACAAATATGTAGGCAAAACACCCATACATATAATTAAAAAAATAATCCTTACAAAATAAAACAGGACAGGATGTTTTTAGTGGCCTGGAGCTTGCTTAATAGACTAGACTGGCTAGTGGGAGCCCAGGAATCCACCCGACTCTGCCCCCCCCCCCCGCCAGCACTGAGATTACTGAGATTACAAGTGTCCACTGCTACACCCAGCTTCCATATTCCCATTATGGAGTAGAGAAATTATTCTAAACCTTCCTAATGCTGTGACCCTTTAAATAGTTCCTCATGTTGTGATGACCCCCAAACATAAAATTATTTTCGTTGCTACCTTATAACTGCAATTTTGCTACTGCTATGAATTGCAGCATAAATATCTGATACGCAGAATATCTGATATGTGACCCCTGTGAAAGGGTCGTTTGACCCCCAAAGTGGTTGAGTCCATGCATGGTTAAGAACTACTGGAATAGAGGCTCTAGAAGCTGATACAGACACACAGGCGCTTTGGGAAGATCCTGGGAGCTGTTGGAGGCGCCTTCCTTTGTGGCAGTTGGGGAGCCGACAGCCTTTTGTGTCCTTCTTTCACTAATGTTCTTAGCAGCAGATAAGAGCCTCTACCAGACCTCACTCTGGAGACTGAACTCAGGTCCTCACCCCTGTGCAGGAAGAGCCTTACCAGCGAAGCAATCCCCCTGCCGGGGATAACAGATTAGTTTATCCCCGCCCCCCGCCCGAGATTATCAATCCTCTGTTCCTTGAGCCCAGGATGAAGGGAATATTTTCACTGCAGGCCTCAAGTCACCTGGCACCCTGGACAGCCACTGGCCTCGGTTTCTGTCACAGGACACAACTTCTAAACAAAGCAGACAAGAGCCTAGCCACCACTTCAGCTGTACCTACAGTGTACCTACAAGCTGGAAAATGGGGTGCACTCTTTCCTCTTTTTTTCCAGGCTTGTTGGACACCATGGATGCTATTCTTGTCATACTGTCTCATGAGTGGTGAAACCCTCTAAGAGTCTGCTAAGTCCAAGAACTACAGCAGAAACATGCCCGGCCCCATTCTTTAGGGCTCTCCAGGGAAAGCTCAACCTAACCACCCCACTTTGGGGTACAGCACTGTGCATCGGAGGTGGTGCCATGAAATGACTGCTGGATGAGGGAGAGGTGACAACAGCACTGTGACCATGGTCACACAGATATCCTGCAACAAGCGCTTACAAAATGCCAGGAATTGGGCCGATCTCTGAAACACAGAGGATTTAGCCCTCCAAACCAACTCACAGGGTGTGTCATTCCAGAAATGAAAAAAAAGAGGTCTAGAAGGCCAAAGTCACCACTGGCAGTCTTGTGACCTCCTCTTCATAGAGCAGGGTCTGGACTGTGAGCTGCACAGCCCCCAAATCTCTGTTCCCTTCCTCAGATTATGAGAGAGACCCCAGTCTGAAAGCAGCCACCCTACTGGAATCCTTGGGACCTGAGTGGACAAGGCCTGCCGTCCTGTCCTGCTTCCTTCAGGAATGTTCTCATCATCAAGTAAAAGAACTCGAGTATAGCTGCCCCTGACTGAGCATAGCCGTCTCGTACCCCAGCTCTCCTCCTCCACATACCCTCCCATGACTCCCAGGAGCTGCCTGCCCATCTATGTCAGGACAGGGGCAGAAGACACACACTCAGAGGGAGCAGGGAACTAAAGAGTCTTCAGAATTCAGAGGCAGGCTGGTGACTGGGGCCGGAAGTGCCCTAGGGCCCTTGCTGGCAGCCAGCCTGCATCACAGGCTGACAGGAAACAGGAGAAGACAGCACTGAAGCCGCGTGGAAATCCCCACTGGGCTCCACGCCGGGCCGTGACTCAGAGTCCTAGGCAGCCAGAGAGCTCCCCTCCCACCCCAGCCCCCCAGGCAGGGTGGAGAGGCAGCCGCAGGAAGTAGGTCACTGCATCTACGCACCAAGATGCAGGGGCTTGGCATCCACCAAGTTACAGACACTGAGATGCGGGGCAGATGAAGGGCATGAATCTGGGGATTCTTGGTCTTATTGCGACCCCAAGATGCACCGTTCTAAAGGAAGCGCTGTGTCAGCAGCTGCAGGGACCCACCCCTCTTTTCAGGCCTGCTCTAAAGGGACAATGTAAAGGATGAGTCCGACCTCTCCTCAGATGCCAGGCAATTCCACTACCCAGAGTAGAGCCCTCTTATCCCCTAGGCTGGGCTAGCTGGCTCCCAGATCCTCGGGGCATCTCCTAGGAGACTCTGTCCAATGACAGTTACCGTCCTAATCAGGTCCTCTCCCAGGCCTCCCATTTAGTCACAATGGCTGTGTGTCACAGAGGCCACGCCTTTTGTTTCCAAAAAGGAAACAAAGGGGCTCAAAAACAGAAACAAAATGTGTGTTATGAGACTACATGACAAGGCAGGGGCTTGCACCACCAGAAACTCCTCCCCATCTCCAAACTCCTCCGACACATTAAAGAGTTCCAGGTCCCTAAAGTGCCCAGCATCCCACAAGGGCTCCTGACTGAGAGTACTAATTTTTTGTTTTGCCTTTTTAATTTTTTTTTGAGACAGGGCCCCACTGTGTAGCCCTAGCTGTCCTGGAACTCACTATGTACATCAGGCTGGTCTCAAAGTCACAGAGATCCACCTGCCTCTGCCTCCTAAGTGCCTGGGGAAAAGGCTTGTACCATCATATCTATAAAAATAAAAGTAAAAACTCAGCATTGGGCTGGCAGGATGGCTCAGTGGGTAGGGACAGCTGCCCTTATTGTCACCTAGTGGCCTCTGTGTTATCTTGAAGTCTTACCATGCTGGGTCTCCTATGATTATCAGCCTGTTTCCTCTTACCTTACTTCTGACCTCCAGGAACTCTATGTGTATCCACCTAATGCCAGATGCCCCCCACCTTTTTAACCTCAGAGAACACCCTGGTGAATTAGAGGCAGGCCAGACCTTACCTGGCAGGAGCTCCTGAGGTACTGGGACACTGGCGAAAGGGTTGAGCCTCAGAGGCCGGCTCATGACAGCAGCACTATTAGCCCAGGGAGTGGGGTGCTTATTATGACCTGGTACCCACAGATACAATGCTGAGAACAAAAACCTCTCTCTTATTGGTTTTGTTTTGAGATGGAGCATTATTGTACAGACCTATCTATGCTGGAACTTGTGACCTCTTACATGCTCTGTCTGTCTGGTCCCACACCTGACAGCCAGCTGTTTCACAGCTGTATGCCAACCCACACCAGGTGACAGATGCCTAGGAAAATGCAATCTTTCTGACCAGAGCTCTGTTTGGTGTTTTTGTGATCATGATTGATTCCTTTTCTCCACCCAAATTTTAGTTGAACATGACATGGGAACAGACCTGAGTCTGTTGAGCCCAGTTCTCTCTATATATATATCCATCAATATCCATCAATAGGACATTGTTTTGTTGGCAAACATCAAACCCAGAATGGCCATTTGTCACCAAAAGGCACCTTAGAGCCTTTATCTTGCTGTGGTAAGGTGCACTAATGGTGAGATTGTCTCTATAGGAGCTCCATCACACTGTCATGAGCACGCCTACTGGTATACGGGATCTCCTACTCCCTCTAGGCAGGTAGCCTGGCCCCTGGCTAACACAACCTAAGCATGCTAAAGAATGAGTTCCAGACAATTCCTTGGGAACCCCAAGCATAAATGAACCCCCACTTGCATACAATGCTCTTTCAGACAAGGTTCCATGAGTCCCGGGCTGTCCTCAAACTTGGGTAC
This sequence comes from Neodon shergylaensis, assembly GCA_025134845.1. Taxonomy (NCBI): domain Eukaryota; kingdom Metazoa; phylum Chordata; class Mammalia; order Rodentia; family Cricetidae; genus Neodon; species Neodon shergylaensis. The sequence goes on along the minus strand of JABTXL010021222.1, from coordinate 863,606 downwards.
ATATGGAGCCAAGGAAGACATGAACTTCTGATCTTCCTGCCTCCACCTCCTGAGTTCTGGCATTACTGATGTGTGCCACCATGCCCAATTTTTGTGGCCCTGGGAGCTGGATCCAGGGCTTTGTGTGTGCTAGGCAGTATCATCCCAGACAAAAGTATCACTAAAACAGCATCCAGCACATTGCCAGGTCTATGGATGCTGATACCAGATTTCCATAGAGAAAGTTCTCCCCCAGGGCTTGGAGAGAGCTTCCTAGCAGGAGGCGGAATGTGGGCATAGAACCTCAGTCTCTCTCCCTGGTCCACCTGCTCAAAGTCCATCAGTGACCTAGGGGCTATGCAGAGAGAATGGGACAGTGTGTGGCTTGGGGTGCTGCTTTGGGGTGTGTTATTGCTGGACCAGCAAGGTGGCTCAGTGGGTAAAAGTGCCTTCTATCAAGCCTGAGTTCCATCCCCAGGACCCACGTGGGAGAAGGGCAGGAAAAACCTATTCCTTTTCAGGCTGACCTCTGACTTCTACACAAACACCTGCACACATTCGCACATAGAGATAAACATAATTTTTTAAAAAGGTGGGGGGCTTGTTGTTGTTTGTTTTTGTTTTAATGAAGGAGATGGGCTTACTGCTCTTGCAAAGAACAGACTTGGTTCCCAGCACCCATATCGGATGACTCATAGCCACCTGGAACTCCAGCTCCAAGGGATAGGATGCCCTCTTCTGGCCTCTGTGGGTACTGAATGGATATGGTACATATACAGACACATAGGTACACATATATACATAAGTAAAAATCTTTTTTAATGAATGAGTTGAACTTTTGAGAGCTAGGATCCTGCTGGTTCTCACATCCAGCTCTTTCCAACCTTCCCAGTCTTACGTTAGGATAACTTGGGGTCACCACCACCTGAGTGAGAAGAATATCATCTTGGAAGAATATCTGGCTTGAAGTCAAAAGATCCAGATCTGTCTACAGTTGGGCCTTTTGACTTGTGATTCTCTATAAACACTGTGCCCTCCAAAGAGACTATTATTTTCCCCTGGAACCCATCAACCAGCCCATTCATAGCCCCAGTTCTCAGAGGGTGGGCAGAGATGCACGGAGACGGATGCCCGTCTGAGTGCCGCGAGGTGGAAAGCCCAAGCAGACAGAACTGGGTGTAGTCCAGAATGGCTTCCTGGAGGAAGTGAGCCTGGGGATTTCCAGGCAGCTCACAAGCTTTATCAAGATAAACAACCCTGACATAGACAACAAGCCATGTGTCCTGTCACAAGGTTCGACAACCATTACATAGCGAGCTGGCTGGCTTCCTGGTGGCCGAGAAGCTATCTGGTCCCAGCTTCCTAAACACAAGTCCATGTCCTGCCTGCCTAACACCAAAGGTAATCGTTTCCCGGGGCCGAGAATTCCTACCGCTCCCGAGAATGCTCCCCCATCTCCCGCAGCGCCTACTGGGACCGGACAGATCTGAAGGCATTTCCCAGTAGTGGGTGCTTTATTCTGAGTTCACCACAGCACTCACTGTCAAAATTTACCTGCTATGAATAATGTCCTGAAGACCTGTGACCATTCCACCAGCCCGGAACCCGTCTGTCACATCACAGACATGCTCATGGCAATGCCCATGACACTCTACAAGATGCATGTGTTGGGCCATTTTTGTTAACTTGATCTCAACCTAGGTATCCCTGGAAGAGGGACTCTCAACTGAGGAATCTCCTCCATCACACTGACCTAGGGCCACTTCTATAGGCATTTCCTTAGCTGCTAACTAATGTAGGAAGACCAGGCCCACTATGGGCAGTGCAGTCCCTAGGCAGATGGTCCTCAGCTGTCTAAGAAAGGTAACTGAACAAGCCAGGAGAACAAGCCAGTACCAAGTGTTCCTCTGCGGTTTCTGCTTCAGTTCCCACCTTGACTTCCCTTCCCTGCAATCTGTAAGGTGTAATAAACCCTTCACCCCAGGTTGACTTAGTCAATGTTTCATCGTTGGCAACAGAAAGCAAACTAGAACAATGGGGTTTACTTTTGGGCCTTCTGTAGCCAGAGTGGATGGAAAAGCCCAAGTCCCGCGACTGAGGCCACATGGCTAACCTATAACCCTTATAGAAGCGGAACACTTCAAAGTACCTTGCAAGGCCAGCTGTGGACCTGCACTCTAAGGCAACACCCTCTGTGATGCCTGTGCTCCCGCTGTGGGCACAGAGCCACACAGCCATGCTGTGCTGGGGTTGACCTGAAGGCTACTCTCAGGCCCTAGTACCTGAGGATGCTCTGGGACCCAAGAGAGACTCAGAAAAGGCCTCCTGAGGTATAACTCGATTGGCAGAGAGCTTGCTCAGTGTGCACAAAGCCTTGGGTTGGTCATCAGCAGCACGGAAAACAGAATGTAAGAATGCACTCCTCTAATCCCAGCACTCAGCAGGATCAGGAGTTCAAAGGCTATCCTTGGCTACATAGTGAGTTTCAGATCAGCATGGACTACATGAGAGCCTGTCTCAAAACATAAAAAAAAAATGAAACGGAAAGACCCACCGGACTAAATGGAACAGGAAACAAGAGAGAAGGATGCTCAAGATCCTGAAGTCCTATTTTCTGGTGACTCCTCGTCCCGTGCTATGGCTCCAGCCCAGTGTATCTCTCCTTCAGGACACTGACCCTCCACCAGGCTCCCTGTCTTGCTGTCACTCCATTCCTGCAGTCTGCCATGCCACTCCCAGAGACCCTCCTCCTCGTTCACCGCTGTAAGCAGCCCCCAGCACCACTCAGCGGTCAATAACAGCAAGGCCTGTGAGTGAACAGCGGATCTGATGGCTGCCCCCCATCACACTAGCACTGAGGCTAGCCAGATGTCACCATCCCCCTGGGAACTGTGGTTTAAAGGTCACAAGTCCCTCCCTGGGCTGGGGGACATCCTTCGAGATGATGACAGAAGTGTCCCTTGGGACACTCATTCCTTGCTAGATTGTGTGTCAACCAGAAGAAAACTCAGAGGTCTGCCCAGTGCTCTGAGGGCACAGAGACCAGACAGCTCGCCTGCTCAGCACATTTCTGTAAGGAGCAAGGCTGTGTGTACCGTGTGACTTTCCTCTCGGACCTCTGTTCTGAGAACACCACTCAGTGCTGGAGAGACACAGAGAAACCTGTGGGCGAGACGTGACTTGCGTGGGAGAATGGGTGACTTTCCTACAGTTGCGTCCTCTGAGTGACACCGAGCTAAGGTGTCCTACGGGCATTCGTCGGGGTTCCAGGAAGCCCAGACTTGCCGTTGTTACCTCACACCCATGCTCTCTCTCAGTGAAGGACCGAGACAAGAGCACAGGCCCAGGACAGCTACCCGCATGGCCCTTGACAATGGACTCCCTGTGGGGACAGGGGTTAATGACACCTGCTCTGCCTTTTACACAGGGCTATGGCCAGGCTCCACAGAAATGGGTGTGAGCCCGCAGTCACCAGCTGTGGAGTTATTATGAGACTCTGCCAGCAGAACGTGTCAGGACCCACATGGGGGCAGCTTTGGTTAACAGCCTCAAACATGGAAGAGACTCTACCTACCCATCCTAAAGTCCCCAGCAAGGACGAATTCTGGCTCCTCACAGGACACAGCTCAGTTAGTTGGCACAAAGCCCTGGAATCTGTCTCAGTAACACAAGCCAGGGCAGGGGCCATGGTGTGCTGCCTACCATCCTAGCACTTGGTAGGTAAAGGCAGGAGGATCAGGAGTTCAAGGTCATCCTCAGCTATATTTTAAGTTCCTGGCTAGCCTGGGGTACATGACAGACTAGGATTTCTTGTTTGTTTTTTTTTTGTTGTTGTTGTTTAAAAAAAAAAAAAGAGGCCATCCAATGAGTCCATGGATTCGAACCAAAAGACTCAAAGTTAGACTCTTAACTGAGGTCATACTTTTCTTCACGTCACTAACCCTGTGACCGACCCACATTCTATCCATTTCCTCAATCGACAATGGTGAAATAATGATATGCCCCCAAGCCCCGCTAAAGATCTATCATCCTATCTCCTAAGGATGAAAAGAAGATGCTACTGAGAAACAGGGAAGCCCTGTTTACTGGGGACTAGGCCACCCACGATGACAGATGTAGTGAGTTAAAGGCTGCTTGTTCCCTGCCCCCCGGAGGCCTGTCTGGGTGGCCTCTCAGCCAAATGCCATGCCCGTGCCAAGCACAACCAGAGGTGGCAGTAGCCCCAAATCCATGAGAAGTTGGCTAGCTTGGGCCAGGACCTCCCTCACACACGCTGGCTTTTTCCATAAGGTAGGGAAAGAGCAAAGCATGGCAGAGAGCCACACTGATGACCCTCCAGTGCAGAGTGGGGAGGGGGACAGACAGGCAGAGCAAGTCACCACTGTCCCAGGACAAAGGCGCACACACCCAGCTGACAGTGTGCCCACTGCTCAAGGCAAGGTTGCCACTTGTACCTCCAACTGGTCCCAACTGGTCTCAGCCTCAACCTGAAGATGGAAACAGATAGAGAGGTATCTGTCTAAACTGTAGAATTTAGTGAAGATACTTTTTTTTTATTATGTGTATCTGTGTGGAGTTGTATGTTTGTGTATGTGCTTGTATGAGATACTTTTTAGCATTTGTGTATATGTGTGTACTTGGGTTCATGTATTTGTATGCTTGTATATGTGCGCTTATGCATGTTGGTGTGAGGGCATATACATACCACTGTGCATGTGTACAGGTCAGGGGACAGCCTCGAGTATGACGCTCACCTTCCACCTTCCTTGAGACAGGGTCTTGTGCTGTTGGCCACTGCTCATACAGCTGCCCTACAAGCATCGAGGGATGCTTGAGTCTGCCTTCACGGTCACCGCAGAAATGCTGGGATGACAGATGTGTGTCCAGTCTCGGCTGGACGCTGTTCTGGGGACCTGGCTCAAGTCCTCACCTGTGGCAAAGCACTGCCTTGAGCCACCTCCCTACGCAAAGTGCTTAGGTTGTTCTGTGCCCTGTCCTAAGCAATATGGGGCACATGCAGGAAATAAGATAGGGTCCCAGAGCTGTCAATCTAGAGGGGTAGAGCTAAGAAAAACATAACAATCGGTGTTTAAGAAGGTCTGAGTCTAGATCTACAGGAGAACTCTTGAATCATCTGATTCCTCCCTAGAGGGAAACCTTTTCTAAAATTCTGAACAGATATGTATAACTAATCACAAGTCACATTTCCATTTTACCTTTGGCTACTAGGAAGCTCAAAGCCAAATGTAAGGACCATCTCCAATAATCCCACGAAACATTACTGTAGCACTGAGTGCTAACTTCTTGGGTGTCACCTTTTCTCCCTAGTTCTCCTCTCCTTCCCTTGACTACACTATATATGTGTGTATGTGTTTATACATATATTTATATAAACACACATATACACATACTATATTTTTAAAGAGTTTTGGCAATTTTTGTGTATCTGGAACAGGTAGGTTAAGTAAACATACTTATGGATTTGGGAGAGCCCTTGTTGCTCAATTATGAAGACCTGAATTTGAATCCCCAGTACCCCAGAAAACCAAAAGCTAGGCATGGCCATGGACCCACCTGGAACCCCAGCACTGGCAGAGACAGGTGGGTTCCAGGAGTTCATTGGCTGGCCAGCCACTGAGACAGAAACAGTGCGATCCCAGTTTAAATAGAGGGAAAGAAAGAGAGACTCAACGTCTTGCTTAGTCTCCATGTGTGTGCTCTCACATACGTACATATATACACACAGACAAACACGCCACATGGCAAAACAATAAAATAAAATGCTACACATACATAAATACATCAAAGTAAAAAAGTTATATATAGAGAGAGAGATAAAAAAGTACATAGCTAGCTAGATATATACATATATACATACATACACCACACAGGAGGGGTGTGTGTATGTGTGTGTAAAACATACATATACATGCATACACATATATTTTAAAGTTGCTCAGTACTATGAAGCTACAACTATTGAGACTGGTGGAGGCTGTGGTTCACTGAGGTACCTTAATGTCCAGAAATCAACTCCAGCATTTGCTGTTAACTGACTTTCTACCCAGGGGCCAAGATAATTGAGTGGGCAAAGAATCATCTTCCTCAAGCACCTGAGCAACTACATAAGACACTTTTTGGAAAGAAGCTGAGTTCTGGCACGGCACATTACACAGAGACAAGGCTAAGATGTAAAGCTGAGTCAGAAACCTCTGGGGAACGAATCTTGGCGACTTGTGCTCCCAAGAGCATGGCTGGAAATGTGAACAATATTATCTTCATTTTGTCCAAATCTCTGTGTGTCAAACCTTACCAGGGAAGTGGAAGAGAAAATCCACAAAATGAAGGGAAATGATGGATAGACACAGGGTCCCGAACACACAGGGCTCCGGAGCATCAACAGACAGACCCATTTAAAGTGGGCAGCAGTGAGAATTGCCCAGCACTTCAGCCATCAGGGAGAAGCAGATGAGAACACCTATAGGATTCAACCTCACACACACACTAGGCTGGCTAAAATAAGAGACAGACAACAGCAAGTGTCAGCGAGTCTGGAGAGACTGAAACTCTCACACAATCCTGATAGCACAAAAAAAAAATGTAAATGCCGACTAACAAAAGATCCCGTCAGTCCACTACTTGGGATCTTCTGAGGATAAATGAGAACACATTAAAAAAGGAAAAAAAAAAGCTAGACACATGACCATTACAGCCTTATTCATAAAAGCCAAAAGTTAAAAAACAACTCAGACTGCTTATCATCTGCAGAACAGACAAATCAAAGGTGCTCTCTCTATGCCCCGGAGTACTATTTAGGCATATAAAAGGTCGGAGGGCTGGTGAGGCCTGCTGCAGCATGCTACAACAAAGAAGCCGGCCAGAAAGAGCACATATTGCTGAAGTCCATCTATATACACCATCCAGAAATGGAAAAGCCACAGAAAGAAGATGAAGTTGCCGGATCCAAGGACAGGGGTGGGGGTGACTTCGGGGGTAAGCGTTCTTTCCGTGGTGATAAAATGCTCTAGAATCATCCACGCTGGTGGTTGTACAGACTCATTAGCACATGAATGCCACGCTCTGTGAGCATTTTCTGGGAGGTGGGGTATGTCAGTAAAGCTGTCATTTTTTAAAACCTTGTGTACACGTGTGTACATGTTCATTTGAATGCAGGCACATGTATGCCAAGATAATCGTCCAGAGGTCAGAGGGCACCCTGAGTGCAGGTCCTTACCTTTCTGCCTTGTTTGAGACGGTCTTTTGTTGTTTGGTGCTGCCTATTCCAGGCTACCTGGCCTGTGAGTTTGCAGGGACTGTTCTGTCTGGCTCCGCCTCTAATTTCACTGTGATTATATGTGAACATTGCATCTGGCTGTACATGGATGGGTTAGACATATCTGAACTCAGGTCCACACCTGTTATGTACGGTCATGAGTTTGAGGCCAGCCTGGGCTAGATAGCAAGACCTAGACTCAGAAAAACATAAGCCCATGGTACCAACACCCCTGAAGGAGCCTGTTGGCTCCAGACGACAGGGAACCCCGTAAGGGAACGGTTCTTCTAGGGCTGCTCTTGCGAGCATGAACACCACACTAAGGGATGAACAGATGAGTGACAGCTTGTTTTCCAAGAAGCTGAGATGGGTCCCCCTCTGACTGCCCTGCCAGAGCTGTGGTTTCATGTGTGGAGGAGGAGCCGGCCGTGTTGAGCCACGCTGATGGCAGCCCTGCTTCCTGTGGGGCCACGGCCTGCTGACATCACTGAGCGGCTGAGAGTACTCAAGGGGCATTTGATGTCGCAACTGCAGGCAGCACGCAGGGTCATGCAAAGTTCAGAGCTGGGTTTTCTCAGTCCATTGACTTTTACTCATCCTGTCCATGAAGCATGGTTTTTTCTTTCCTCCTCTTCCCTGTCCTTCTTTGTGTACATGTTTTAATTATCCCGTAGCTCCCGGCTTCATTTCTGAACCCCACATCAGCGTTCCTCACCCATGCAAAGGCATTCTACCCACTGCAGAGGATCCCAGCTCTGTGTACCTGCCCCCCCCCCACACCACTCTGACCAGAGGTCAGAGTCCCAGGAAAGAGATGAGGAGACTTCATGTACTCAAGAGCCCAAGACTGCCAGAAATCCCTGGGGCTGACCCTGCCTCCACCCACTTTACAGATAAAGGTCAGGGGTCCCAGGCACTTGCCCTAGGTCACCCAGCTTCCATCAGAATAAAATGACTCCATTTTTCAAAACTGCTACCACAAAACAGTTTTTTTTCCCCTCCAGGCAAGCCTCCAACAGGAAAATCAGTCCCCACGTGCAAAGAATTCACAATGGAAATCGTGTCTTACCCGTAAAAAAGGCTCGGGAAAGTTCTAACAGCCAAGCAGTCAAGTCTCCCAAATGACGTGCACCCGCCTTTCCTTCAACAAACAATCACCCAGCTATTCTTCTTGAGCAGACGCCTTGAAGGTGAACAAGAAATCAGTCCCCATGCTGAGGATGGGACCAGCCAACCCAGAGATCTGAGAAGTCAGTTTCCAAAGTGCTGTGCGGGGCTGGGGAGATGGCTCTGCTGGTAAGGCGCCTGCCACACAATCATGAGGCCCTGAGTTCAATCCCCAGCAAGTACATAAAAAGCCAGGTGTGGCAATTAGAGCCTTTAAACCCAGCGCTAGGGAGACAGACACCAGGGACCACTGGAGTTTTCTGGCAAGCACACACGTGTAAGCATACAAAAGGGAGTGCCTTGGTCTATGTGGTATTTATTATATTAAGTTCTTTTCCCCTTAGCATGGGTTTTTCTCAACCTCAGGGTCACTCGCATCTCCATAATTCCAGTTTTCTTTCTCCAACTGAAGCCTGACTATCTTTGTCACCCTATGAAGTCACCGACCACAAGGCAGGACACAAGAGCTCAAACACTGGATTTTAGAACCAGAGCCTCATGAGAAACAGAGCTTGCAGAGGGCAGGGACCTCCCTGGGATCTAGATGAGAGACAGGAATGGCTGACCTGGGCCAGCCTCCCACACAGAGGTCAGTCTACCACGTCCAGCCCGTGAAGGACTTCCTGTCTGGGACTAAGAAAAAAGACCACACACATTATTTTAATACACTGTGGTACATGCCAAGATCCAGGCGTGCTGGTGGACGGAGGGGACACAGAGGCAGGATGCTCAGTGGTGACAGCAGAGTGGAGGACATCCGGTCTCCTGCTGGAACCAAGGAGGGGCACTTTGGAGGCAGCTGGTTGAGTGGTATTCCAGGCTGCTCACCACAAAGCAGAGGTGAGAACTGGCTGGAAGGGGTGTCGGGGGAGCAGGGTTCAGCATCCACAGAGAAGCGTTCTTGGCCCCTTTGGACACAGTGGCTATTTTGAGTTTCATCAGTTTTTACAGACCTCTCTCACAAGGTCCTTGATATATTCACCCCCCAGACTTACAGAAAACCTGAAATTGAGTCTGGGTGGAAAGTCACTCATCAGGGCCACCAAGGGTCAGGTCAAGTGACAGTTGACACAGATACAGATACAGGGCGCAGGACCAGAAGCCAAGGGGGATAGGGTCTGGGCTGGGAAGGCTGAACAAGTCCTTTAAAGAGATCACCCCAAGAGATGGGATGCGCCTCAGTTGCTTACCATTTGCAAACCCCTGGGTTTGACCCCCCAGCAGCATATGAACTGAACAAAATAGAGCATGCCTGTATCCCCAGCACTTGAGAGGTGGAGGCAGGAGGATCAGAAATTCAAAGTTAACCTCGATTTTATATTTGGTTTAAGGCTAGCGTGAACTATATGAAACCCTGCTCAGAACAACTGGGGCATGGCGGGGGCAGGATGACAAGGCATAGAAGAGGCTTCCTCATGCAGAAAGGACAGTCATTAGAGAGTGGTGTGAACCAGTCACTGACATGCCCTAGCAGTGCTCAGAGGTGGCTCGCCATCAGGGACACTGAGGCCATGACCTGAGGGCTTCAGAGAAAGCAAGTGTGCAGTGGACACCATGCCCCTTCCTCTGGCACCTGGGAAACCAGAGGTCCCCTATCTCATCTTCAGCATAAGGACAGAGTACATAGACCATGTGACTAGGTTGGTAGGCCAGCACGCCTCTGGATTGAGAGTCTAAAAGACCAGCACCCTCCACCCAGATGACACACCCCTCTCCTGGCCCATCAGAGCCACTGTGCCTACCTTTCCCACCGCTTTGTCATGCATCTGGCATCTGGCGCAAAGGCCATCTGGCTACTCTGAGGGAGCTCAGTGAGAATCTGAGTCATCATAACCTGTTCCTCTTAAATCCACATGGTAAACACACCAGGCGCTGCACTGGGCACGGGGCAAGGGGGAGGAGGTGACTAAGGCTTACAGAACCCTAGCTGGGGCCTTGGAAACCAAACTTCTGGAGAAAGGGCTGACTTGATCCACAGGAGAAACCCCTAAAGGGTTTTAAAGCCCAGGGGAGCGATCTGTTCTGATACCATCATTATGCATCCCCTGGGGTAATAAACACTATGTCATTAGCACCATTAACACTGCAGTGTGAATTAGGTAATGAGATGAAGTGTCACCTTGCAAAAGACTGAGATGGGGACTGATAAAGTTTTGATGCCAGGGGAAAGGAAGCCAGAAAGAGGCAGGCTTAGTGTCTGATCAATGGGGAGGAGGGGACAAAGACCCAAGGAACCTGTTACAGCAGGGTAAGCATCCTACACATATAATCTGTGCCCTCGAATACTGATTGTTCCCAGGGGAGGAAAGACAGGAAACAACCCTTCAGGTCTGCAGCTGCAAGCTCTGGTAAGACCTGAAGGAAAAGAATGAGCTCTACGAGAACACTTCTGGGATGCAATAAAGGCAGCAATCCCATTGGCTACCAAAGAGCTTCCCTCATCCCACTACATCAGTCACTTCTCAGCATCCCAGACTCGCTGTCCACAGGTCTTATGAGGCTCTCTGCAGTGGCCCAGCCGGGGGATGCCATGATCTCATTACCCCTCCACCTGAAGTCCTCTCCACAGGACAGGGGCAGCTCACTCAAGGCAGCTGGCAACAATGGCAGAGCACCTCGGCCAATCTTCTGGTTTTCTAAGGAGCAGAGACTCAGAGAAATCGAGTGTCTTTCTCAATGTCACTCAGCAAAACAGAGGCAAAAATCCAGGTCGGGACTCTTCCTTTGCAGTCCTTGCGATGAGGTCCAAGTTGGCAGAGGCCCCTGACAGACCACGCCCCCTGATCAGGTGGGTAACTCAGTTTCCACACTGAAGCCCTAGCTAGACAGCATCGCCCTGAAGCAAGACCAGAAGTTCTGCAAAGTTTGTTTCGCATTTGGCCACCTGTCTATCCTTCCTGCGCCTGGAAAGTAGGGGTTCGTGTCTAATGCTGGGCTCCAAGGCTCCTCCCAGGAGTGCTCAGCAAATCCCAGTTCTGACAGAAACAGGTTCTGTCACATGATAGGGGTTACAAGTTCATCTGGTCTCTGAGAAGGGAAGAGGGTGGGTGACACCCGTGGAGGAAGTACTTTCTGGTGTGACAATGACCATCGAGGAAACAAGATAGCGAGATAGGGGGAGTACAGTGATCCAGTATAAACCTGGCCACTTGTGCCAGATCCCTTGCCAAAGTCATCTGCCCTCTGCCACCTGCCACGACAGACGGGATTAATGGGAAACTGGTTGGCGGGAGGACACTGCCCACAGTGCACACGGATGCTTACAGTGTCTGCACAATGGTACAAGTGTCCCCTGTAGAAACAGAGGGTAAGAGGTCCTCATGCTTCGGAACTGGGACCCAGGATGGGTGGCATGACCCACTGAAGACACATCAAAAGACAAGCCTTTGTTTGTCCCATTGCTTTGTTTTCCAGATTATATATCTCAAGCTAGCTTTGAACTATGAACTCAAAGCAATCTTCCTGCTTCAGTCTCCCAGGTGCTGGTATTACAGTCATGAACCACCAGGCTTGATTTGGTTTTGTTTTAGTTTGGTTTGGTTTGAGACAAGGGTCTTACTCTGACTTGGAATTCAGGATCCTCAAGGGCAGGAATTACAGGTACGCCCCGCCTCACCCAACAGGACCCTCTCTTCTTCTCTGATGAGGCATAATGGTTAGCATGCCTCATCTCCCCAAGGGTGCTGTCACTCAGTGTGCACGCAGGCACCTGCCCACTCCCACGAGAATGGGAAACCATGAGCTCATTCATTCACCAAACTCTCCCAGGACAAGGAAGTACCACGCACTGCGCTAGCAGCAATACCCACGCCTGCCCTGCCTGCCTGCCCTGGGTGACACTGTGGGCTGTTAGAGGCGGGGGAGGGTGGGGGCGAGCAGTCTGAAGTCGGATCTTATCTACTTTCCTGCCTTTGAACATTGCCACAACAAACCCAGCAGGCCAGGCTCTTTGAAAAGCAGGGCCTGTTACACACAGCTCAGCCCTGGCCCTGGCCCCCCTCCTTCCTCCAGGTCTGTCTCCCTTCTGTACAGTCACCTCCAACGGCCTGAACATCAACACCTTGGCAAAGGTGAAGCTACTCACACCTGAAACACAGCACAAGGCCTCATTGATCAGCCCACACTGAGAATTTACTGAGGCCCAGGTACAAGCTAGACACAAAGAAAGGGGTACGTACACTGCGGCCCCTCACATTGGTTACTGGAAGTGACAGGGTGCCACAGCCTCCCCAGAGGGATTATCAGGTAACAAAAACTCTCATTGTCAGCTTGGCTCGGGCCTAGCGATGTAGAATAGATGCCTAGGAAAACCACACAGGAGTGAAGAACAGACACTGGGCCTCCACGCACAGACAGTGCAAAGGCCACCAGCATCCCAGGTAAGAGGGCCAGGTGAGCTGCTGAGACGGAAGCCCCCAGCAGGGAATGGACTTCTGAGTTCCTATTCCTGGGCCAGTAGCACTCCCAGACCCCCACCTGTTCCACTTGTTCTGGGTACCCTAAACCATCACCAACCCCAGGTCAGGTCACAGCTACAGACAGCTGGAACCCTAACTCACATCTGCTCAAGGCTCTGCTGTTTCCTCAGACTCTCTCCCATCCCCAGCCCTGTTTCCTAGCCACAGCAACCTGGACTTCCCTGAGTCGTGGGAGGGAGGCAGGGAGTGGAGAGCGGAGCAGGCCGAGACAGGGCTCCTGAACGGAGAAGGAGGCCAGCCGGCAGAACTGGGCGGATGAATGACACACGGGCAAGCTACCTTCGTGGAGAAGGGCCAAGTTAATACATTCGAAAAATACTTACGGACCTCTGTGCCCCAGGCAGGAAGTGACTCAGCAGACATTCTGAGAAAGGAAAGGTGGCCAGAGAGAGCTGGGGGTAACCAAGGCAAAGGGGATGGAACCATTCTGGGTATGAAAGAAAGTAAAGAAGGGTGTAGACAGGATCAGGATGCAGCCTGAGAGACGTGAGGGGTGATGAATGTGGCCGCAGGTGCACAGAACATGCCCGGGGCGGGGGGGGGGGGGGCAACGACCAGGGTGAGTCCTGGAAGGAGTGACAGATCTAGACAGTGCTAGGGGCCCATGTACCAGGCTGGGAACAGGTTGAGTTCAGGTCCTCCCAGCCACTTCCATCTGTCCCTGCTCTGGACCAACCAAGGCCGTGGAGAAACCCAGACTCACACTTGTGTAACAGACTCCAGGGCTCGCTCTCCACTCGCATCCGTCCACAACCACCAGTCAGCACCAGCCCTGACCAGCACCCCAGGCAGACCCCAAATTCCTGCAGCTGAGGAAGGCCCTGAATGTCCACAAACACCCCACTGGTTTAGAGAGGGTGACTGGGCCGGCTCACTTTGAAAAGAGCGGTCTTTGGATATTGTAAGTGGTTTTCACACATTTCTGAGCAAGGGTGTGGTGGCTGAGTGTGTGAACAACACATTTCAAAAGGGAAAAAACGGTGGTTCCTTCTGACTCACACTACTCTCCTGGCTCTTTGTGGCACAAGCTCCAATGCATGTCTCCAGCGTGCGCACGCACGCGTGCGCACACACACACACACCGATTAGCATGGCAGAGCTAGAGGACCCTAAGGTCAATGCCACTCACTTGCAATACAATCACCTCCCAGATGACCCGTGAGAATGCAACTAAGTCAGTCTCTGGCCGTACCACCCTAAGTGCACCTAATCTCGGGATCATCCGCTTTAACTAAGCAGGGGGCGGCCTGGTTAGTACTTGGATGGGAGAATATGATTGATCTGGAAGCCTTGAAAAGAAGGAGCTGAGGAGCTTTCACTAGTACCTTCAACAGAGCAGGTGCCTCAGACCCTGCGGACTCAGGGGCAGAATGGATCCCAAGCACTCCGAGTCTAGTTTCCCCTGAGAAGACCAACATAAAACAGGGCACATGGGACCTTCGTACAATCTCCCCAGCCCCTCGGTTCCACCACCTCACAGGTAAGAAAGCCTTCCGAGGTCATCACCTCACATCAGCTCCAGATGTGTGGTCAGCATGCTGTTCACCCTCAGAGTAAGACAGCTAGGCTTGGGCATGAGAGGTAGCATCCTCAAAGTGCCAGGGCTAAGAAGGCTCGGGCTTGTCACTCCTTGTCCCTGGATCATACTTCAGTAAACTTCCCTGGAATAGCCGGGCGGTGGTAGTGCTCGCCTTTAATCCCAGCACTCGGGAGGCAGAGGCAGGAGGATCTCTGTGAGTTCGAGACCAGCTTGGTCTACAAGAGCTAGTTCCAGGACAGGCTCCAAAACCACAGAGAAACCCTGTCTCGAAAAAAAAAAAAAAAAAAAAAAAAAAACTTCCCTGGAATAATGAAATTTCCAAGATCCTCCTATTGATTCTTCTAAAGATGAAGTAGACATTCAGTTCAACGCCAGCTTGGCCTCTTCAGATGGCACCATCACAACTATGGCCATTATCACCAACCTGGGCAGCATGTCAAAGCTGCTCCTGAGAGGGCAGAGCCACACGGGGCTGGTTCAGTTTGAAGTCCTCTCCTGACACAGCGGCATAAACAGAGTTCACTGACTCCCATGCATGTTATTGTAAACAGATTCATCCACCCTGCACCAGGGCCACAGAGGTCTCACAGAAGTGAGTAGTAACTGGGCCCTAGAAAGGCCTGTTTCCTGTCATGTTCGTAGTCAAAAAGAAAAGAGCAGGGCTGAGGAAATGGTTCGGTGAGTCAAGAGTCGACTGCGCAAACACAGGAACCTGAGTTCAATTCCCCAGGATCCATGGAAAACAGGTGGGTGTGGTAGCAAGCAGTCATGATCGCGATACTGAGAAAGACAAGAGAAACTCTGGAGCTCAGCAGGCGCCAGCCTAGGCAATCGGCATGTTCCAAGTAAAAGTGTCTGTCTCCTCCAAAAAGCAAAGTGGAGAACTAACTGAAGATGACATCTGAGGATGATCTCCGGCCTTCATGGGCACCTTTGCACACATGCACACACGCACACACACGCGCATGCGTGTGCAGCAACAGCAGACCATAGAGATGTCCCGTCATAGCCTATGCACACATTCACACATAATCAGTTCCTTTGTTCAGCACCCAAACTGAGCAGTTATACTAGAACATTCATGCGGACACAGGCCAGGATCTCCAGGGCCAATCCAGGGCATAGTCTCCACTGGCAAAGGCAATATCCCCAGCATTCTAGGAAGTCATAAACCAATCATAACAAATGTGCCCAGCAATGTAAAAACGAAACCTCCACTTTGCCCACTGTGGTATTCCCAGTGCAGACTGAAGCTAGAACCCAAAGATCAACTCCAGCACCTTCCTCTGGCCTTGGGCAAGTCACTAGCCCTCCCTGATCTCTGGTTCCTCATAAAGGTAGGCCTGAACAGAACTCAGTACATACATACGACCCCTTCTTCCTTTAGCAACACACCTGTCACTAACCAAGGCATCAGAAGGACACCAGGAGAGGAATGTGTTTGGTCTGGGTAGAGAGATGATAGATAAAAAGCTAACTAACGTTCTGGAACTTGAGACAGGGTTTCTCTGTGTAACAGCTCTGGCTGTCCTGGAACTTGCTCTGTAGACCAGGCTGGTCTCAGACTCAGAGATCTGCCTGCCTCTGCCTCTTGAGTGCTGGGATTAAAGGCGTGCACCACCACCCAGCTTCTGAAGCTTTAACATACACAGTTTAAGTGGTGTTTAGCTCATTTGCAATGTTGTCAATAATGGCCACTTGTTTGCACTTGCAGGGTAGGCACACTACCCCTGCCCAGAGCAGTCATTCCACAGGCCTCCACCTCAGGCCCCGTAACCATCTACCTGCTTCAAACCCCTCCTACGGCTGACAACCTGGATACCCCGTGTGCACAGAATCACTCAATAACGGCTGTGAGGAGTCCGGCTTCTTTCTCGGCCCATTTTCAAGGTACACCACAATGCAGAAAGTACTCTTTGCTTCTTAACTGAAAACATTTTATGGGATATGTTTGGGTTTTTGGTTTATGTTTTGTTTTGAGATAGAGTCTCACAGAGCCAAGGATGGCCTCAAACTCATTATGTAGATGGAGACAACCTTGAACTTCTGATCCTTCAAGCCTCCATCTCCCAAGTGCTGGGATGAGATGTGCCTGGTTTAAATGGCCGTGGGGATGGTGCCCAGGGCTTCACACATGCTAGGCAAGCAATCTACCCACTAAGTCACATTCCCGGCCCCTAAATATGCTTTTGAGTCAGTAAGTAGATCATCTGCAAACTTTAGAACTACTAATTACTAGAAAAAATTAAAGTGAGGGTGAGGGTTCATTGGCTTGGTCCAGCATCAGTATTATATCTCAGGGCATATCCCACCTGCAATCACATCTCATCGGAAGTCACCGCCTGGGGTCCTGTTCAAGTCCTAACTTCCATGCAGGTGAACAGAGCCCCTCCTGCATACGAGCCTTACCCTCCTCCCAGTTCTCGGCCAGTGTGCCTCGAGGAGGAAGGCATCCCTGTGTAATACCAACCATACCTACAAACATACAGAGACCAGCAGGGCCCCTCTGCCAGCCATCACTGCACATGAAATTAACCAAAATAAAAATACTATGGGGGGGGGGCGCTCTGATTCATTTGCAAAATGGCTGGCAACAGGATTGTTGTTGTTGTTGTTGTTTTGTTCTGAATGGGTTTCCTGGCCTCTCACAGACAGTGTCTCAGCAGCTTAGGCAGCTGTGTGAGCCAAGAGCTCATCCCCGGCAATGGAGGTTAGGAACTGAGGGTGGGTTTCCCTTCCCTGCAATGAATGTGCCTAATTGAGCAGTGACCCGTGCCCCAAGTCCTCGCCCCTGCTTTCCAGTCACTTGCTGCTTGTGGTCTCAGTTCACTCTGAGGAACTCAGAAGTCACACCTACTCTCTCCAGGCAAGAGTGAGAATGGAAAGGACATGGCCTTGGAGCAGAGGAGCTGGGAATGTGCAGTGGTACGCAGCTTCCAGCTTCCCCGAGGAACATCAAATCCACATCTGTCAATATTTCAAAATGTTAGCCCTCCTAGAGCCTAAACTCTCTCTACACCGGTCTTCTCAGAGACAAGCACACCTCTATCCCACTGTACACCCACAGTCTCCCCCCCCCCGCCCCCCTGGGTACACATGGGTCCCTCGGTGCCTACTTCTACCTGGTCTATGGGGGCTACCAAGGCCTCTCACTGCCACAGCCATCCTCCCCGGCACTCTGTGGCCAGTTCTCCCAACTCCCAAAGCTTGTTTTCTTTAATTAGCTCACTGTGGCAGGAGAAAAACGCTGCCCCACCCTCGAAATGAGAGACTGAGGCCTCAAATGTACTCTGTGGTCTGCCTCTGGGCTGCCGGGCCTGAGCCAGGCAGAAAGAGGCCTGCTTGGGAGGCCAGCAGGAAGAAACCCCCGCTACTCACTCTGGCCTCTCCCTTCCCACAGCTGACGCTGGCCATGCAACCGCAGGGCTGCTCCCTTCCTGAGGCCCCAAAACCTGCCATTGTGGCTCCAGCCAGGGGACAAAGCCAAACCCCATCAGCTTTCTCTCTTCCTTCCTCCCTTCCTCCCTTCCTAACCTGACAGGGGAAGTTGGATGGTACAGGATCTAGTCCTCCTCACCTCACAGATGCTACGAATAATTTGAATACTGAAGATTTATCACACAGTTCCCTGCATTGGTACTCAAGGTATTTTTTTTTAATCAGTAGGCTTTATTATGACATTTTCATACATACTTTTTTTTGTTTTGTTTTGTTTTTTCGAGACAGAGTTTCTCTGTAGCTTTGGTGCCTGTCCTGGAATTAGCTCTTGTAGACCAGGCTGTCCTCAAACTCACAGAGATCCACCTGCCTCTGCTCCCGAGTGCTGGGATTAAAGGCATGAGCCACCACTGCCTGGCTACATAGTTTGTTTTTAAAACTACTTTTGAATATTAACATGCACACATATGGGGGGGTGTCCACATACACATGCATGCCATGTATGTTGATGCCAGAGGTCAGTATCAGGTATGGCGAACACTTCACCAACCAAGCCATTCCTCCCCCCAACATACCTCATTCTTCATCCCTCTCCCCCTCCCAATTCCCCCACAGCCTTTCACATTCAGATTTCAACACAGCATCTCAGCTAAAACCTCATCCCATAAGACGGGCCTACCCCATCCTCACTTCACTTCACAGATAAAGAAACGGGGGCTTTCCTGAGGAAAGGACAGCTGAAGGGCACGTGACTGGCAGGGACAGAGGCTGAGGGAATGAGGACCTAGATCTTCAAATCCCAACTGTTACAGAAAAGGACAACTTGAAGAGCTGTTGAGGGGGCTGGGGCTGCATCCCTCAGGACAGATACCGTCTCTGAAGTTAAAGCTCGGAGCTGGGGCTCTGAGGGGATCCCAGTGCGATCTGTGTCCTCCCAGCCTTCGTCTCCATGACCACTGCGAGCACTTCTGTGACACCACAGCCGGGACCTGGTACCCTTCCCTGCACTTACCTCATCCTCAACACCACACTAGGCAGCAGTTACCATTGTCTTCATTTTACAGATGGGGAAACTGAGGCTCCGGGAGAATTCAATGACCTGTCCCAGAATAGGCAACTAGTGAGAGAAGGAGCCGTCCGATCCAAGGAATTTGGCCTCCATGTGGTCCACGCTCCTAAAAGCCACAGAACAGCAGACCTGTCCTGATGAAGTGACCCACCCAGGGAGCCCACGCTGGGGTTGGGACTCAAACCAGAGCTGCTCTCAGCTTCCTTCTGCCCAGGCTTCCACACTAGACCGTGCAAAAGCTCCTGAAAGTGAATGTACAATACCCCCAAAATGCCTTCCCCAAGGGCACGTGGGTAACCTCTGAAATTCTCAGCTGTGAGGACACCATCACCACGGGACAGCAGTGCTCATTTGCCTACGAGCTTTCTTTCAGAACTAACCTGTGAGCAGATCCAGGATCCAGCAAGGGCCTGTCTGTGTGCACAAGACCAGCCCGGGACCTCACTGTGTGTATCCTAGCAGAGAGTCCATGAGCTGGGCCTGGTGACACCTGCCCATCATCCCAGCACTCAGAGGCTGAGGCAGGAGAATCACCAGAAGGATCCAGGCCAGACTGGGGCAAAAAAAAAAAAATAGTGAATTCCAAGCTACGAACACACACAAAATTAAAGAAAATTAAAAAACTGGAAAACCTGCCACCCAAGACACTAAAATAAAGCTTTTTCTCCTTTTCAATTTACCATTCACCAGGACGTGTGATCTTGTGTGATGTTGATTTTACATGAGCGTGTAACTATAGAATCACTGTATGCAGAAATTATATTTTACCCCTGCATTTGCCCAGTGTCAACCTTAGTTCGCCATTTTCTCCTTCACATCAGCCAGTGAACACAGTTCCCTGAAGAGCCACAGGAAGGGAGTTCTTGTGAGGAAAGGCCCTTAGGGCAGCCCTGTCCTTCCTCTTCCGCCTCACTCTCACTTTCAGAGTAAGTTGTTGGCTAATGGTGGGAAGAAATATGAGGGAGGAGACAGGCTTGCCAGGTCAGCGAGTATCCCAGAGGTGACTCGAAGTCTTTTCTTTCCGCTCCAAACAAACCCTGGTTTAAGCACTACATGTCCAGGCCACAGTTGTGACGTTTTACCTAGCACTCTGCTCCAATCCCCCACACTGTGCATCTGGCTGAATCCTGTGCTCACGAGACATGGCAGAAAGAACTTCGTGTTCCTTTCCCTTCCCGGTTCTGCGGCTCACTGACCATCCCCTCACAGAACATTAATTCAAATAAAATAATCACCAGGAAGAGGTGCAAGATGGTGACCACAAGGCACTGAACCAAGCAGGCCTGCAGCTGCCCATGACAGCCCATAGGGCTGGTCACACCTGCTAGGACACACGAAAGTTGCACTCCCCGGCTGGTAAAGTGGCCTGTCTCTGACATTGACAACCTGAGTTTGGTCCCTGGGTCCCACAAGGTGGAGAGAGAGAACCAATTCTACCAAGTTGTCCTCTGATCTCCACATGCTGGCCTCGGCATACCCCCACACACGCACACGCTCAGCACACACACAAGACTAAGTCTCACAGCTGCCCTTTACTGACTGGTCTAGCGTGTATGTGTCCAGCTCACACCTGCATGTGCCCTGTAAT
The DNA here is from genome assembly GCA_025134845.1 of Neodon shergylaensis. Classification (NCBI taxonomy): domain Eukaryota; kingdom Metazoa; phylum Chordata; class Mammalia; order Rodentia; family Cricetidae; genus Neodon; species Neodon shergylaensis. Next base: position 843,074 of record JABTXL010021222.1, on the reverse strand, counting down.
AACTATGAAGCCTAACCCAAAACTTACATGAATTCACTTAAAGCAACATGAGGTCCTTTGCACGAGGTTCTTTGCATGACTTCTGTGTGTAACTCAACTGTGTCTGTCCCTGGTGTAAGCCTTACAAACAACAAGGTCGGGTCATAGTGTCAGAAGTTTGGACACTCAGAATATTGGAGCTAAAGACACTACCTCAGAGGCCCGAGTCTGAGAAATACTAGCTAAGGCCTCAAACACTGAAAGGGGAGAAAGAGTTGGCCATAGGAGAAGGGACAAAATGCTTGGCTACTTCAGTACCTGGGGACTGGGAGACCTCATGGGCCTTCTTTACCCTGGCTGAGGCTGACACACTGTCAGGTAGCCTGCTCGCCTACCCGGCTAAAGTAGTCATGTTGGGGAACATGGAGATGCTGGCTCAGTGGTACACTGAATGCTCTGTAAGGACCCAGGTTTAGTTCCCAGCTCCAGGAGATAGGACATCCCTTCTGGCCTCAGCAGGCACCAGGCATATACATGGTACACACACACACACACACACACACACACACACACTGCAGACACTCATAAAAATAGATACCTTTAAAATACAGACAGACACGTGAGCCAAGTGTCCACCCACATCTAATCATCAGCGAAGGATGGAAGGATGGGACCAGCCACTTCCTGGCTTGTGAGCAAGGTGACAGATACAAGCTAAATGTGCGTGCATTAACTTCCTTATCACAGCCCTTGAACACACTTACCTGGTGGAGGGAAGATAGCCTCAGAGAAGTGACATGACTTGCCCATGGCCTTCCCAGAGAGCTAGCTTCAGGGTGACTATCACCCCCATCTCCGCCACCAAGTCTCTCCCGCCTGCAGTACCTCAGGCTTGGGCTACCAGGTATGGTCAAAACACACATGTACTTAACTGCAGAGAAAATGACAGTGACTCTGAGTCCACATGCTGTGGCCGACCGAGGCAGCCACAACCTGCTGGGATTTAAATAAAACGTTCAAGCATGAGTCCCTGAGATCGCAATAAGGGATGCAGTCACCTCCCTGCCTGCGTTAGTGTAGCCTGTGCGGCAGATCTCGGGTAATTATGAGCTCCCGATGGTCGTGGCTGCATGAGAAGTAACGTGTGTTTATTAAGTTCAAGGCCCTGCTTCTAACGTGGTTATTTAGAGTCATTAGGACCTGCTGGAGCAGGCCCCTGACTCCACGCTATCGCACTGCCGCACCCTGCCACAGCCCTCTCCGCAGGGCAGCAATTTTGAGCCAAGCATGAGGATTCTGTGCTGAGTTGGCCTTAAAAGGCAGCCAGGTAAATACCTGTACCTTGTGCAGGAACAGCAGCTGAGGGGACAGGGCCTGCAGACCCCAGGGGCAGGGTGAGCGGGAACCAGTGAGTCTCATCTTCACCACTAATCGCAATGTCACCTCCGACTGCAACCCAAATAAGTGCCAAGGTCTGAGGCTGCAAGTCCAAGCCTGTCCAGGGCTCAGGCTGGATTTTCTAGGCCCATTCCCCATGGGCCACTGTGCAGGTGGCCTCAGAAGGTTCTGGTGCCCAAAACTTTGCCAAAGGACGGATGGGTAAGAGCTTGGAACACTGTAGGGGAGGTGCTTGAACAGCTGAGGACCAGAAATAACATGACTGGGGTCGGATTCTTTGCCGGACTCACCCCAGGTGAACTGTTTGCCATCTCTGAGCCGTGCGGTCCTCAGTCACTGAGGAAGGCTCCGGACAGGCAAGGCACTGACCAGCCTCACTGAAGCGTAGTACACTGCGTACTAGTCAGGCCTCGCATGGGTCCCAGCAGCTGTGGGAGTCAAGAAGACAGTCACAAGTAGCTTCCTGATGTTCTATGGGGAACCAGCTCCAACTGGCCTTGCCAAACTCATCGTCCCAACATATAGCACGCGTCAGCAGAGTATCTACAGTTCCGCTTCCCCTTCTTAGCAGCAGCCACACAGCACATGGCTCAGAAGCACAGTGGCCTTTGTCTGCCTCTGGGGACCGGGCTAGCTCACATCCTTCCTCCTACACCATGGAAGCCTCTGCTGTTTCTTGTCAAAGACACCCTGCTTGACAGGATTTGAGCGGTAGGCCTGCAGGACCACGAGGGAGGGGAGGGGGAGGAGGAAGTCAGCTCAGGGCCTTCCCTGGTGAGCATCTACACTGGGCAAGGCTGGAAGTACACAGAGATGCCCAGGCTAGTCACAGACTCAGGAGGAGTATGGGGGGGCCAGTCGTGGGTGGGGTTGACAGCAGTTTCTTGTCAAATGTCCCTCCTGATCCACACCATGGCCAGGACAGGGACAGAGCAGAGATCTGACAGAGAAGGCCAAGGCAGTTCTGGAGGCTCTGTCAGCATGCCTTAGGGAGAAGGGTGCCTGGAAACCCTACTTTGGGAATTAGCATCAGAGTAACAACATTAACAACAAAAGTGGAGGGGGGGAACAGCCTAATTATGTGTGAGCACCCCAGCATGGGCTCAGCTTCCCATGGCCTGGAGGTCAGCCGCTATGACCATACTTCCTTCTTCCTTCAACACAGCACTGGGCAACCCCAGCATAGAATGAAGCATCATGTCTATCACCAAGTGTGATCCTTGCTGTCTTTAAAAATTATGTGCATGTGTGTATGAGTGTGTACACATGTATGTGTGTGGGTGTGTGCATCTGTGCACATGCATGGAGGCTGGAAAGAGGCACTGACGAACCTCTTCTCACTCTCTATCTACTCCTTTGAGGCAGGGTCTCTCTCTGAACCCAAGGCTGGTGTTTTCTCTACTAGATTGGAAGCCAACAAGCCCCAACCACTTTCTTGCCTCTCTCCCCTTGGAGTTGGGGTTATAGATATAGACAGGACACACAGTTTGTGAGGTCCATGCTGGGATCCGACCCCGGTCCTCATGGTTACACTGTGTTCTCCATCTCTAAACCATCTCCCCAGCCTCTGGTTTGCCACATTTAGCTGACAAAAGAGGAAAGATAAACTCCATCCGAGGCTATTCGAAAGGCAGTATTGATCTGGGAGGTGTGTGGCTCTGCAACCATTCTGTCGGCCACCGTGCATTGCTCTGGGGAGAGCCCCTGATCACCAGCACCTTCGGTTTCCACCCTGCAGCCTCATCTCTAACTGAGCTTCTCAAACAATCCCCTGAGGGACTGAAGACACAGGTGGCTGGGCTCCACCCCAGAAGCTGCTTTTCCAGCCAGTGTCCCCAAGATGCTGATGCTAGCCAGGGACCATGCTTTGAGAACTGCCCACACAAACAGCAGGGACTGGTTGGATTAACTGTGGGACACCTATCTGATGTAACAGCATGGCAATTCAAAAACCACAGGAAAGCAAGGGGAAGGGGGGGGGGAGCCTAGAACTTCAGGCCTGTACCTTAAGCCGGCCTTAGTTCTATTTGCTCTCTGATCCCTCCCTGATTTCTTTATACTCTGTCTGTCCAGGGCTGGTCCCTGACCTTCTGGACCCTGCGTGGAAGCGTGGAGGGGGAGGGGTAAAGAAGTCAAGATGCTTCTCTGACCCGGGCCTTCCTTTCTAGCATTATCTCCAGAAAGGCCCACGGTGACCCTGACCCTGAGCACTGGGAACACCTCTTAGCTTTGTCCTTCCAGCTTACTGGTGGCAGTGGCCTCCCACTGAGCTCTGGGTCACCTTGCCTCCCTTGTTTGGCTCTCAGCTCCTTTCTCGCCTGTGTAGCCAAAGTCCCGTATTAAATTCCCTTTGTGGTAGTACACAGCGCAGTTCCCACTTCCTAGTTAAGACTCTGAATAACACAATCTACCTACTAGTTACGGCAATCTAGAAACGCTTATACAAGTGGAGGGGCCTGGAAGACCGCGAGCAAGAATTTAAAGATGCAAAATGATAAAAAGCATTCTTACCCAAAATATCATTAATATCTGAAACCGGTGCCAAGTAAAAAGCAAAAGGGGATGGCAAGAAAAAGGCTGGGAAGGTAAGAATCCATGACAACAAGAAAAGACAACCCAGGTCTGTACTTTCAATTCTTAAAACACCTTATTTTGTTGAAACCATGGCCACAGCCACAATGACACCAGAGGTTCCTCCTGAAAGTACCTGGTGGTTATCCAGAGGTGAGTGACTCACTTGCTGAAGAGGTCACACAAGTATCACGCTGGGCCCTTAGCTGCTGGGGAGGGCAGGTGACCAGCTGAGACCCCGAACCCCTTCTAGCTGGAGATGGGGTCAGGTTCTGGTCTGGAGGGCGGTCTGGATGCCCCTGCAGACAGGGTGCCTCGTGATTTGCTGGGATGTGAGGGTAAAGGAAGGGGCTGGGTGGCAGAGCACCTGTGGCACACGTGTGCAAGGAGCCGGTTCATTTCCCAGCAAGGGACAACAACAATGGTGGCAGAGCCCAGCCAGGGTACAGAGAACCAGGAAGCAAGCAGGAGAGAGATTTCTAGCTCTTCTCCCACAGGCATAAATTAACACCAGAAGGAGCTAGACTGAGCTGGGCATGAAGTGCACATTTGTAATCCCAACACGTGGAAAACTGAGGCAGGCTAGCCGGGACTACAGAGTGACCTGTCTCAAAAAAAAGAAAAAAGGAAGGAAGGAAGGAAGGAAGGAAGGAAGGAAGGAAGGAAGGAAGGAAGGAAGGAAGGAAGGAA
>JABTXL010021222.1:822742-838426 GCA_025134845.1 Neodon shergylaensis | reverse complement strand
GAAGGAAGGAAGGAAGGAAGGAAGGAAGGAAGGAAGGAAGGAAGGAAACAGCAGGAGAAAAATGACTCCGGAAAGCTGTCCTCTGATCCATGCGCACCCATGCACACACTTGATCCAACGGAGTGGTGAGCGGAGGAAACGCCCTCTGACACTATACAGTCGGAGCACGACCTACCGCTATAAAAAGGGTCCTTCCCCCTCAGCCCCAGCTGATTTGCCAGAGGAGCTTAGGGGCTAGGGTTTAAGGAGGAGGCCTGCAGCAGAGAGCCTTGAGGGCTGCCAGGCAAACGTGCATCTTTCTTCAAAGTCCTGAGTGGAACCATTCAGCTCCTGGGTCACACTTGACATTAAGCACGAAAAGAAAACCAGGCTCGACAAACCCAGCCCACATCGGACTCTAAGCCAGCAGCAGCAGAAAACACTGTCCAGTACTGCTAGATCCTTACCAGCTCTCCCCAGCCCATATACCCACCCCGTGCTGCTAACTGGTTTTACCCTGCAGGACTCTGGCTGCTCTGGGAGGTGACCACTGGCTAGACTGCCAGCTACCAAGAAAACGTAGTTAGTATTCTGCAGCTACGTCTTCCAGGGTCAAACATCCAGGAACAAGGACGGCTTAAAACATTCACAATCCTCTTACAAAGATGAGCAAAGGCTTCTCTCCGGGTTCCAGAAGCAGAAAAATCACTGCTGAGAGAGGGCTCTTCGATGGAGCTGCCTGTAGATTGTGCAGGGAGTGCCAGGAACACAGCTTTGGGGTGCTGTCACTCACGCTAGGATGCTCTTGTCAGTGGCGATGTGGCTCCCTAACCCATACTCCTGCCAGTGATCCCAGTAACTCACCAGATAAGCAAGCTGGACTTGGACAGACTCACCTTTGGTGTATCCGTGCTCACCCTACCTGGGGTGAGTGAAAGCAAATGCCCCAGGGGGGAAAAAATCTTTTGACATTGGACCTTATGTAAAAATTGAGCAATGAAAAACCAGGCATAGGAGTCAAAGACCTATCCCTAACTTTGACTTTCCTATTAATTCACTGCCTGATCTTGTACACCCCTCACCCCGGACTCAGTTTCCCCATCTGTCACCAACAGAGTTTAACTGCACAACTGGAGTCATTTCTGAACAAGGGAATAAACAGGGTAAGGCCCATCTTGTGCCACAGATGTATTCATAGATTCTGAGGGAGGGTGAGCGTGGAAGGGGGCACACGACTAACTCCAGCGCCCTCAGATACCTAGCGGCAAAGTTGGGTGACCGTCCCACCCCACCCCCCACCCCATACTAGGCATGGTTTCTTCCCTGCTCCCTGGGAGAGACCTGAAGTCCCCCCTGTGGGGCTTGCTGCCATCTCTTCAGGGTGATGCTTCACCAACATTAGTTCTCCTCTGCCTCTGCCCAGGCTCCTGCATGGGCAGAGTGCATATAGCCAGCCATGCAGAAGAGGACAGCCCTTAGCAACACAGACGGCTGTGGCTGCAGAGGAGTAAAGGGACAAAGTAAACTACTGATGGTGGCTTGCACCACAACCCTTTTATCCAAAGACCCAAGACAGGGACAAACACCTACCACCGAACAGCTGCGTGCCCTGTCCCCCCCCCCCCATCTGCTCTAGCACCTACTTCCAGGGACCGCTGAGATGACAAGAAGGAATCACATGTGGAAGGCGACACCAGAGACCATCATGAAAACGAGAAAGTGGAGCTACTCCCCCTAGTCCAGTGACAGCAGTAAAAGGAGAATCTGTGATTCTCTAAGACAGAATACACATATCAGGTACGTTTCTAAGGCAATGGTGCCATCAAAGAAAAGTAGACCTGAAGGGAGTAGCCATGGAACCTACTCCTCCACTCAGTACAAACTGTCCCTGGTCACTTACCAGTTAGGAACAAGACACTTGCCCCACTCCCATCAGGGCCATGAAGACATGACGCAAGAGGCCACTGTATGGCACACCATAATGTAGGCTCACTGCTGCCCTAGTCCAGCCCCACCCCTCCAAGTGTGGGGGCAACTGACCAGCCCAGTCAGAAGAGAGCCCGGCTCAATTTCCTCCAGTTCCCAATCACAGAGATGATCATAAAGAAAAAAAGGAAGAAAAGGATTGGATTGCACCTTTGGAAAACTACAAAGCATACAGTGGCTTCCCGGAGAGCAGCCTGGGTAAGGGTGAGGCTTTGGGTTTCCAGAGTGTGTTCCTCTCCATGTCTGGGCTCCCAGCTTGCATCTTTGGAACAGCATAAAAGCAGCAACGCATCCCCGAGTCCCACACATAGGCTCTGAAAAGATTCACCCTGCTGGAGAAAGCTGCCTGCCCGCAGCACAATTCACAGGGGGGACTCCACAGGTTTAAGTGTTGGGGCCCTCCCTTCCGGGCTCACTGAACAAGCTCTGTTTGAGAAAAGTCACCCTGACAAAGGTCAGAGGTGAGCGCCATCTCAGCCAGGAAGCTGTTCCTTTCTTGCAGAACACAGCCACTCCCTCCAGCTGGGACAAAGCAAGGGTGCCCTCCCATTCGCCCCCCTTCATTCAGAGACAACATTTGAAAAAAAAGTCTTCCTGGCAGGTCAAAACTAAAAGTGGCCTAGAAGGCAGCAAGCCTTTGGTGTCTTCTCATCTCTGCCCCGCCCCCTCCCCTGAACACAGGGTCCCTGAATGGTCCTGCTACCTCTGTGGGCTTCTCTCCCCAGCCTTGCTTGCTCACTTCCTTCTTCCTCCTGTTTACGCACCTGCACCTGCGGTGGCACACCTGGCCCCAGCGCAGCCCAGCTCTCACTTCACTGGTTTGTGTCCATGGTGGGCTACCCCCAGCCCCTGCTCACCCACCTGTTTCCCCTGATCTAACCCTCAGAGCTGAAGAACAACAAAACCAATAGCCACTTAGCCCAAGCCAACACCGCACCCATCCTCAAACACAGGCCCCAGGACCACAGGTTGGGGTTCCTACAACCGACAGAAGCAAAAACGGGAACCCAGAAAAACCAGGCCTGAATCAGAGCTACACATAGCAGGCTTCCTTTAACCAGCAAAGGTGATCACTAGGGCTAAGCCAACGAATGTACAGCCTCTCCCTCCGCCTTGAGGTTTTGATTTTGATTCTTCCCCATGAACTGGGAAAACGGCTGGAGCTGTTAATCAGCTGGGCTATAGCAATGCCAAGAGCTCTGTACCACAGGCTGCAAAGGGTGGCTTGCTCAACCGGATTCAGGCAGAGCTGGCCTCAGAGCATGCAATCTCAAAGCACGGACCATAAACACAAAATTAAAAGGTAAAGTAAAAAGGGCGGAGATGTTTACTGGAAACTTTAGTTCTGCTGCCCAGAAAATATGGGCTTTTTTTTAACACACACACATATAAAACGCCTCTGCTGCCTACCTTTAAAAATATGTACTTTGTTCTATATGTGGCTTCCTTATCTGCCCCCATTACATTCAGCTCATGACCGGGAAACCTGAAATAGTCACCCACATAGAATGACAGCCTTGGGCAACACCGGGGATGAACAAAACATAAGCACATTTACAGTTCATCACCAACTAGCTCAAAGAACAAACCGAAGCTCCCCAGCACACAGAGAATTAATCCCACCCGAGGAAAACGATTCCTGGAGCCAGGGAAAGTGCTTGGAAACAAAACTGCATGTTAAAACTGACGGCCAACGAGGTGCCCACCAGGGCAGCTTCCAGACACAGAGCATCATACATACCAGGAGGCAGAAGTTGGGCCATGTGTGTCACCTTCTAGCTCAGGTACCATCGCTCCATGTCCCTGTCCCCACCCAGCACCCATGGTTTCCTAGTCCCTAGAGTATTCGCTGTGTGACTCTGGCACAGGAAGCCCTCATGATTGCTGGTTGACAGCCACATGCTAAAACTTGCAGGGCCACACTAAGCTCTTCATGCACAAGGACCACACTCTCCATTTCTCCAAGCACCTTGCTCGCCTTGACAGATTTCTCCATCCTCCGAATGAGCGACAGTCTAACCTGCCCTAATTGCCAACACCTGTATCTCCAAGGCTATCTTCTGCCAAGCTCCTAGTCTACCCACTCAGCTCTTGAGAACCTTAGAGGTTAATACAAACCGACACATTTTCTTACCTCCTGTGACTCATGCCACACCGACTGAACACTCATCTTTGTCTTCCTCCCACCATACAAGCCTGCTCCTTTATCTGGACCAGAGATTCCAAACCAGCCGCCCTCTACCCTACTTGTGCTCTATCAGGCTTCTCAGGCTGCTTTAGCAGGAGCTGCTCTCCACCAAAGACAGGAACCCTTTAGCCAAAGAACCAGGGAACATCACCTATCACTCCTTCATCCTTTCACAGCCCCCAGAATCCACCACGGCACAGCCAAGGATCGAGCACAGAGGGGTGCCAGCACTGGCAGAGGCCTCGTTCTCGTGAACCAAGTGTGGGTGTGTGTCACGGCCTGTTTAATCCATTCCTTCTCCACCCCGGCCCCACCCCACCCCCACCCCCACCCCCACCTCCTCTGTGTTTCCTGAGCAGAAATAACCAGCTGCAGATGGTTCCACTACTTCAAAGTTCTTGAGAAACCTCCGGTCCAAGAGATGCTGAGAGAACCGGGCTACCAGCTGATGACCAGATCTGTACTTCCAGACCCAGGATGCCTCTCTTCTCAGTGTGCGTGCTTTATTTTTGTAGTCAACCGCTATCACTTTCCACCCAGAATACACATGCCCGTCACACCAAACCACAGCTTTACATAAGCACTTACAGCTGTGGCTCTCAGCCCTGGCTACACACCACAGTCACCTGGGAAAATTCAAAGGAAGTGTTGCCATTCTGACCCTCGCAATGGCAATTCGGAACCGAGTGGCCTGAGGATCAGGTTTGTAGGCAGCCAGGACAGTTAGCACTGACTGTCAACTTCACGGGATCTAGGATCACCCAGGAGACAGACCACTGGGCATATCTGTGAGGGAGTGTCTACATTCGGTTAACTGAAGTCGGAAGACCCACGATAACTCAGTGGTATCATCTCACAGGCTGGGAGCCCAGACTCTGAGAGAACCAGGTGACCACAATCATTCATCTCTCTCTCTCTCTCATGCTTCTGCCACTAGGCCTTCCCGGCCACGACAGACTGAACCCTCAAACCATGAAGCAGAACAGACCCTGCTTTCCTTACGTTGCTTCTTGCCAAGCATTTCATCTCAGCAATGAGCCAGTAACTAAGACAGCAGCCAAGTCAAAAAAACAAAAACCTTCAGTGGTCCAAACTACCAAATGTGAGTCACAAGGAACCAAGAGTCTCAACACCACACAGTACTTTGAACCCCAAACTTCTTTCCATCCTGTCTTCAACTATGGGCCCCAATTTCTAGTCCCAGAGAGATTACAGTGTGATTCTGAAACTCTCAGAATGAGTAACTATCATTTCTTTGAATGCAAGTACAAGATTTTGACCTTGAAGGCAGAGGAAACTTGAAAGCCCTGCACCTTCAGCTGGGGAAGCAAAGTGACTCAGCCAGGGCCACAAAGCTGCCACACAAGAGCCAAGTCTCTAAGTCCCTGTCCGGCTAGCACAAAGGGACAGAAGAAAGTAGAAGGGACAGGTAGGTTGTGTACTTCCTGGATGCCTTTCACGGTTACCCTCTGGGTGCCAAATCAAAACGCTCCACCTCACCCACTTAAGAAGCCTGAAGGCAAAGGTAGTGAAACCCCTGAAACTGCTGTCACCACTTGGAGTCCTCAGACGTGGCCCTGTGGCTGACCAAGGAAAGTCATTAGCAGAATGGGTCTCAGCCAGTTTCGAAAGGGTGCTCTTTGAAGCTGCGGCCACACCAAGAGACCGAAGCCAGCAGTGGACCCAGGGATGGGAGAAAGCAGACTGCCGGTTTCACATTCTCTAACCAACCTGCGAACGCAGTCCCCTTCCTTCCTGTGTTTCTACAGCAGGGCAGTTGCGGTGCAGCTGGTGCCTTGAAGCACAGGAAACCGGGAGCCTGGAGCCCAACGCGAATTCCTCTTAGCTTGTGGCCTGGTTTCTCCTACCCTGGCACAGATGTCCAGGTGAGGCTCTGCGAAGGCAAGGTGTTTATGGATGTGCGGGCTACTTTCTTTGTCAATCTGACAAGAGCTAGATTCATTCTGGAGGAGGGAACCTCAACTGAGAAAACGCTCCCTCCAGGCTGGTGGGCAAAGCTGTGACGCATCTTCTTGATTGATGATTGATGTGGGCGGGCCCAGACTGCTGGTGGTCTCCGGTGCTAGAAGAAAGCAGGCTAAGCAAGCCAAGAGCTGCAAGCCAGTAAGTGGCACCACTGTACAACCTCTGCATCAGCTCCTACATCCAGTTCCTGCCTTGAGATCTGCTCTGGTGTGCCTCAGACTGATGTGACAGACTGTGATATGGGAGTATAAGCTGGAATAAACACTTTCCTCCCCACCTTGCTCTTGGTTACAGTGTTTTATCAGAGCAATAGAAATCCTAACTAAGACAATGGCTTTCCAACTCACGGATCCATCTGCAGCTCCCAAGAGCCCCCATCAACACCACTGATGATAGCAGGTTAGTAAATAATAGAATAAAGCATGGCTGTGGTACAGTCAGTCAAATAAGGCTGCTAACGATGGGGAATTCTCCCAGGAAAATGTATTATAGAGGAAGGCAAGAAGCCAGAGAGGACTTAGAGAGGAGCTTACAATAACAGGACCGCCATGGACCTCCTGAGAGTCTCTTTCAAGCTCTGTCATTCTGTAGGTGAGAAGAGCAGCAAGCAGGATGCCAAGGTGACCTTTCCAGGGTCACAGAGCCCATACCCACCAGTAGGTCAAGAGACATCAGCATCACTAGAGAAGCATGACACGAGAACTGCAGGTCCTGTTTTCATTCTGTCTGAGGCCTGTGATCTCCATGACCGCCCACTTGCTCTGGAACTATGGATGACTTTGATCCCCCTGCCTCCACCGCCAATGCTGGGATTACAGGTGTGAGCCATTACCTCCAGATATCACAGGCTCTTTGCATTTCAGCTTGTCTGTTCCACTCTCTTCATGCTTACTTAGCTGAACGTGGGGGCTCCCATGCACCCAAGCAGGTGGTGGACAGAGAAATAGTACCCACTCAGCTTCAGGTGTGGCACAGATGTATGCAGGATGATGCCAAGACAGCAGCCAGAGCTGAGGCCCTGGAGCTCAGAAGGACTGCAGGCCTGGAAGCCATCCCCACAGCGGTCGCGAATGAACCCCAGAGAAGTGTGATTTAGGATTCTGACTAAGCCTAGCTGGGCAGGACGATGCCAGCAGATGGTTCCATTTTTTCCCATCACTGAAGTTACAGCAGATAGGGGGAGGGGGAAGAAAAGGGGGGAAGGGGCAAAGGGTGACATTCAAACAGCTCTCTGGAGCAAAGCCCTTCTGTGCACAGCGCTATTCCATCTTCCTTCTGCTGTAACCACTTCCCACACAAACCCCAGCAAGGCAACCGTGCAGCCCACAAGGGACATGCAACTACAACTACACTTCCTGCTCATCAACAGGCAACGGTAAGCATCTGAAGCTGATGGTCCACGGCGTGGTTACATCAAAGGTTGGGGGCCCCAGACACAGTTCCCCATATGCCACTGTACCGTGTATGGTCAACCTGCACCAGTAACTTCAGAACCAGAGCTTACAAAACAAAAGCGGTCTCACACTGGGACAACCTAGCTGGGATTCACGGCCATGGTCACCTGGCCACTGCTCTTGGGAACCTGAGAATTTTCAAGGGAAATAATTCTTCGGGTCCCAGGCCCACGTTCATAGGTCCATCTCTATGTCAGACTCTGCGGTGTGACAGCTGACCTTCTGCATGCCACCCTAGCAACTCCACTTGTGGGGTCAGTAATGATAACTCTTTTTAAACCATCAAAGGGACTGGGGTAAAGGACTCCGTGGATGGGATGTATGTTGCACAAGCAGGAGGGTCTGAGTTCAAATCCCCACCATCCACATGAAGATGCAGGCACAGTGGCATACCTGTAATCCTAGTGCTGGGAGGTAGAAACGGGTGGATCTTGGAGGATGGGGTAGGTCAGTCAATCGAGGGACCTGGCGAAGTCCAGGTCCAGTGAGAGGCCGTGTCTTAAAAGAATAAAGAGCAACAGAGGAAGATACCAGCCTCCAGCCTCCATAGGCACATACAGATGGTAGCAGGAGTACAGCACTCATTCACAGCTGCGTGTGCGCGTGCGCGCGCGCGCACACACACACACACACACACACACACACACACACACAAGGGGGGAGAGAGCCCAAACAGCGATTCAGTCAAGCAAGAAAAAGAGAGGCAATCTTGAAACATCTTGAATTAGTTTTAAGATCCTCCCTGGGGTCCCAACTTATCACAACTCCTAGATCAATAGGAAAATAAAAGGTGAAGGCTAGGGACAGGGAGAGGTTGTTTGCAGCTGACCTCGAGACCACCTCCACTGTGAAAAGACTGGAGGCATTCTGCTACAGAGGGCTCTGCCATGTGTGATGGAAGGAACTCTGCTTTGACCAATGCAACACTTACAGGTTTCCATCGCCAAGGGTATGCTTTTGGGAGATGGCACAGAGCAGCCTAGAGACACGTGGGACGCTGCTAGCTTAGAGCATGACTGGCTAGCCTAACCATGAGTGACTCCGAAGCAGGAACCAATCCTCAGGATCCTTTAGACAACTCCCTCCCCGGGGAAGGAGCTTTGGGCACGGTACCTGCCCCCACTGCAAGTGCTAAGGCAGGCTTTATCTTCCCTCAGAGGAAAAGGAGAAGCTGAGCAAGAGGTGAAGACAGCTATCTGAACTGCCTTAGGGGACCTGGCTTTGGGTCACAAAAAAGGCATAGCCCTTGGGCACAGTCTTCAGAGGTGAGAGCTCCCTCTGGTCCTCCCTTCTGTCTTGTCAAAGACCCAACTAAAGCTATGGTTCTGCTCAGCATGCCGTCAGCTGCCTGCTAGGTGCTCTGAGTACCAGAGTGCATCTCCCCCTTGACTGCAAAAACAGGAGATGGGACCAAGCACCCAAGTTCTCTCCTGTGCTGTCCACAGGAAGCACACACACACAGATGAGCCTGGGAGTCCACTCAAGGAGACTAAGAGTCAACAAGTTTTAACTAAGAAGTACCTAGTGGAGAGCTGGAGAGATGGCTCAGCAGTTGAGAGCACTGCCTGTTCTCCCAGTGGGCCTGGCTTGGTTCCCAGCACCCACATGGCAGCTCTCAGATGTCTGTAACTCTAAGATCTGACACTCTCACACAGACATGCATGCAAGCAAAACACCAATACATGTAAAATAAAAATAAATAAATTATTATAAAAAAAAGAGGTACTTAGCAGGCCTGGTGTGGTGGTACATGCCTTTGATCCCAGTGCTCCAGAGGCAGAGGCAGGTAGATCTCTGCAAGTTCAAGTCTAGCCTGGTCTACAGAGTGAGTTCCAGGACAGCCAGGGCCATTAAACAGAGAAACTCTGTCAAACACACACACACACAAACACACAACGTACCTAATGCCACACTAAGTGCCCTAGTGTATCCAAGAAGCTTGCTGACAATCCACTGTTGCTGCCACGAACTGTATGTAACATGACAGAGGCTTAATGACACATCTGGATTCTTTCCAGGACAGAGGCCCCTGGGGAGAGGCTCCTGGGGCTGTACATGTTTAAAGAAAATGATGTTCTCAACAGCTGTGTCCATCTGTGAACCAACCACAGGAGGATGCGATTCAAGGCCAGTGAACTGAGGATGGCAGGCAGGGTGGAAGGACGAAGGCTCCCGAGTCCATCTGAGGACTGAACCTCATGCCGGTGTGGAAGGGACAATGAGGCACTATACCTCAGAAGTTGTTCACAGGGTTCAGGACAGCTTCAGCCAAAAGCATCCTGATACAGCAGGCCTGGCTGCATGGCAGAGTGGGGGGGATGGCGCAGAGGGGGGCGCTGGGCTAACTGCAGGCTCTAAGAATAAGCACCAGGGACCTCAGCTTAATATTCGCATATCAGTTTAGCCTCACCCGAAGGGCTCTTCCCTGTGCCAATTCTCCAAGGAGCGTAAGTCGTCACTATTCTGTGCCTCCGCTCGCTCCATACATGTGTCTGCAGGTGACTGAGAAGAAAAATCCAAATCCATTGAGGGAGACAATGGGCACCTCAGAACTCACTGACGTTCTCCAATCAAGTGTTGACATCTTGTTTTTCTCATCCTATTACTGTCCCCTGTCCCCTCGGCTGTATTCCTATGAGCTCAGACGTGGGGGGCCGGGGGCTTGCCTGTGCAACGGTTTAAGAGTTGAGAGAACTCAAGGCTCTCCATAGTCGACCAGCAGGAAGATGAGCTTCAGACAATGGCAAAGGCAAATGCTGAGGTGGGAGGGGAGGGGAGGGGAGGGGAGGGGAGAGGAGAGGAGGGAGTGGGGAAAGCCATGCTTTCCTACCCCTTATCCTCTACAGTACTCCCCTGGCACAGGCATCCATTACTCTGGGCACGTGCTCGACCCACAAGCCTGGCAACAGAGCATGTGCTGAACTCAAAGAGAAAGAAAAGGCAAGCTTGGTGTTATTTTAATTCCTTCCTCGGCACCTTCCAAAATTCTGTAGCAGAAGGATGAGCCACTAAACTTCAGCCAGTCCCAGCCAATGAACAGCAGTTCTAAAGCTCAGATAACATGGAGCAGGGATGCCCCGTGTCCCCATAGACAACTCTGCTCCAGACCACTGAATGCCATCTAGGGCACAAGGCCTTGTGGCACGAAGCCCTGGGTTTGTAAAGGGCCTGGTAAGAGACACCCCTACTTCTGACCTCTCTATAATCCCCAAACCCCACCCCTTCCTCCTCTTGCCTCCATCCAGTCAGTATCACCCTAACTCAGCCAGTCCTGCCCTAGCACTGACCTCACCACATCGGGTTAGGGTCTGGGCCCGCTTCATAATACCTAAAGTTACTCACTTCAGGACCTCAGACCAGTCCCTTCCCCAGGCAGCACCTGATTATTTTAGAGTCACTCTGAACAATAGCACGGGAACCGGCTGGTTCTCCCAGTGACTGTGGTCGGGTACCACAGTCACTGGTGCAGAGGTGTGTGACTCAGGATGGCCACTCACTCAGATAAAACTACTATCTGGCTGTAATTATTAATGGCATAACCACAGTATGCTCTTAGAAATACCCAGAGGGGCCCAAAGAGATGACTCAACTCCTAGGGAGCACTTGCTGCTCTTGCAAAGGACACAGGTTCAATTCCCAGCGCTCACACTGGGGGCCCACAACCATCTGTAACTCCAGTTCCAGGGGATCTGATGCCTTCGTCTGACCCGCAGGCACCAGCAATGCATTTGATATACAGATCATGCAGGCAAAACACCCATACACATACAATAAAAAAATTTTAAATCACTTTTTTTAAAAAAAAAAGAAGAAATATCCAAAGTGGTTTAATGTATCACCTCAATTCTAAAAGGATGCATAAACCCATTTTCTGCCCATCCCTTTTCTTTCTTAAGGACTCTGGCTTTGATTTTCTCATTTGCAAACAATGCTAATCTCATGGCTTTTCCCATCAGGATGCATAGCATATTCCTCCTTGGTGACCTTGGGACAGAGGGCAGACAGCAGCAGTGATACTACTTAGATCTGACATGTCCCCACAGGCTCCTGTGTCTGGACACCTGCTCCTTTTCCCAGCTGGGGTGCAGTGTGAAGAGGTTATAGACCTGGCTGCTGGGTGAGATCACTGCAGAGTGGGCCTTTGCGGACAACAGCCTGGCCCAGCTTCTGCTGTGCACCATGCTTCCTGGTTCGCCAAGGCATCAACAAGCTGAGCTGCAAGCTCCTCCACCACAGCCCAAGCTGCCCATGCCACCTATCTTCTCCACATGGTGGACCACACCCTCGACACAAACACCCTCGGTCTTCCCTAATGCTGCTTCTATCACAGCAACAAGAAAATGGCTGTCACAAGGGGGCGAGTCTCAGACACCCTAACTCCAAATCCTGCCGCTGACCCTCTAGGCCTCAGCCTCCCCTACATGAACACCAGGTCTCACTCATCCAGAGTGCTGAGACAAAGAGAGCCGGTGGCCAAGTCCTCACACCAGCAGCCAGCCCGTAGCCTGCGCTCTGTCCGTACACCACACAACAGAATAAGCTCACGGGAGATCGGGACGCCTGCACTAACAAGCCAACCATCCTCTGACAGGAAAAAGAGCGACAGCTCAGCAGCTCTCTAAGACCAAGGCACAGGTGCCCACAGGCCCTGAGTTTAGACTCTCTTCAAGGTGCACACTGCTCGTGGTTCCCTGCAGTCCCCATGAGAATCTGGGTGTGAACTTGGAAACCTGAAGCACTGTGCATGACAAAGTTGTGGGAGGTGACACGGCCTAACATGTTACTTCTCGCAAACGGCTCCACAGAGTACACAAATCTCTTTCATAAGCCTACGACAGAAGCCCTGTCTCTCTGCTCAGTAGGACAGGGAGGCATTGGCACACAGTTACCAATACCTTATGTGGAGAATCTGAGATTCAAACGCAGGGCACCTCACAGTCACGGGTGGCCTCTGGTCTCACCTGGATTTCTAGCAATGTCACTCACCAAAAAAAGAAAAGAAAAAAGTCCGTGGACACAAAAGCTTATCTAAAAAAGACAAAACTAATCAACCCAGATTAGCAGCAATAGCAAGGGACTCACAACCGATAAGGTGAATTGTAGGTACTGTCCAGATATGCGATGGGATTTCTGTTTTTTCTTAGTGATAAAGGGAAATACTTGTTTAAACAAGTATTTTACTCTCTTGTTTTTTGTTTGCTTAATGTATTTATTTTGTGTTTGGGTGTGTGTGCAGGCACAGGTATAGAGGTCAGATGATAGGAGTTGGCTCTCTCCCTCCACCGTGTAGGTTCTAGGGATCAAACTCAGGTGGAACTCAGGTCTTAGCAGCAAGCATACCCCACCCCCACCCCGCAGATGAAATATCTCACCGCCCCCGCTCACATTTTTTTTTTAAACCAGGGACTTCCTATGAAGTCCAGGTTGGCCTGGATCTCCTGAGTACCAGGCTTGTAGATGGGCACCACCAGGCCTCGCTTATCAGACACACTCATTAGGAGACAGCGCCTGTTTCTGATACACTGATAACATTCTGAGTCTACTGGAGAGCGTAGCAATGCTGGCTGGCTGCAGTGTGCTCTGGAATCGGAAACCTGGACTAGATAGCCACTAAAATGTGGCACACCGGTCAGAGGCAGTCAGCATAAAGGCTACGCACCAGGCCTAGGGAGCCACGGAGGGATCATGCTCCTGTCTTACAGCTTTTGTGTAGGGAGCCTGGGCTTCCACAGAGCCCAGGAACATTCCCCCTCATTTCCCAAGGAACCCATGACATGAGTCATGGCTGATTACCTGAACGCTCACTCTGGAGCCTCCTGGCTGAACAAGGTGTCTTTGCTACTGACGGGCAAAACACTATTTCAACCTGCTCCAGACATAGCCTAGAGCTGTCCACATGGCGGTGTAAGGATTATGTCTCTGACCTGGATAACTAGGGCAGTAAACCTGCTGTTACTGGCCTCGAGGCCTGGGAAGAAAAGAGGCGGGCAGTGGCTTTAGACACACACCATTCCTCTGCTCTAAAATCTGGACTTTACAGAGCAGGGCCCAGACGCGCCGAGCTTGGCTGACCCAAGCGTTTGGCACCAGCCTTCCCAACTCCTCTGGCCACTCCCACTTCCTTGCTCTAGCCACCCTGAGCTGCCCTGCCTTTCCCAGACACTGGCCCTCTCCGCGCTGTCTGGCCTGAACTCCATGCCCAGGACACATCCATGAAGGCCCGGCTAGAGCATTTACCTCTTCTGCAAAACCTTCTGATACTCGGAGGATGGCTGCTCTCCCTCTGGGCTCCTAAATGGCACTCTGCAGCCTTAAACAGACCGATTCCCTTGAGGGCCCTCGGTAGTTTTACTGGTCCTTATGTCCCTTTTGGCCTCTGGACAGTTCCCAGACACGATTTCATTTCTGTGATCTGTGAGGCCCAACACGAAGTCAGTTCTCTAAAATCAAATGCACACTTAGGAGCCAGGCTCCCTGTTCGCTCTCAAGCCAACCAGAGCCATGGGCAGCATTTTGCCCGCCTCAGCCTGGGTTCCAGGTGAGAAAAATCAAGTCCTGGCGATTTCTCCATAGTCCCTGTCACAGTGGGATGGGCCTAATCAAGGCCATTTTACTGATCACCTGGTACTAACAGGCCTGCTACTAACACAGGTGGGCCTGTGTGCTGCAGAGCATCCTCCAAAGAGACAGGACCGGGAACAAACTAGACCAGACTGTCCATGCAATCCAACCTTGGGAAACACCTTAACTTAACTCAGAGGGACTCCCTGACACCTTAGTTCCCAACGTGGAGACCCAGGAGAGCTAGCCCTGGGTCCCTCTGGAGATATCCTACACTTTAGATGTCTCATGTCCACCGTGGCTATGTTCCATGCCACATCTCCCATTCCAGACAATTCTTTACCTAGGTCCCTGGCACCTTGTCTCCCATGTCCGTGCCTCTCAGAACACGGGCGGTCTGTGGTAGATCTGCCCTTAGACAATGGACCTGGGAGAGCAGCTGCGGGCATGACACAGGCCAGGCCTGCCCCTTGGCACGGCAGATGCTCTGTCCCGTGAGGAAGAGCCTAACAGGAGGGCTGAACCTGGTTCGCTAAAGCCTGAGTTCCTTCTCCTCTGCTCCAGATGCAGTCAAAGGCCCCATGGCCCATGTCCAGGTCAGTCTGGAGCCACTAGCTTCTGGTAACAGCCAAGTCAGCTGCTGAGGTGAAACTTCAGGAGGCCAGCCTTCCAGCCCTGCCCCCAAGAAAACACCAGCAACAATAAACATCATGCACTTACAGGCAGCTATCACGGACACGCCTGTGAGTCACAGGGCTCTGCTTGGGGAGCTCGCCCATCCCCCACCCAGGAGCACTGATTCATCGAAGTTTGTTTTCAACGCTATTATTTTTAGTCAGGCAAACAATGCTTTAAACCGCCGTAGAGAACGGGGGAAGGGGAAGAGAGGGTCGCTGAAGAACATCAGCTACTTTTCTAATAGTCTACCAAGGCCTAAGCCAACAACGGGCACTGCTAGGCACTCTGGGGGTACAGGCATAGGGGAACATGAACTGCCATTTCTTCCCGAGGGTGACCTCTGAGACCAGGGATCTCCAGGCTCCCCTGCTGATGCCATCACCAAATTTCCTTCTTGAAAAAGAAAGAGCATTTACTGAGCACCTACGAGGCACAGTGAGCCACATACATGGGCTGGGTGTTTGCCCCATCTTATCTTAGACATTATTTCATGTGAGGCTGGTGGCCCTTTTTTCCCCATCTTGTCAAATGGGAAAGTTGAAGTAGGTACATCCAGGGCCACTAGGTTCTATGCTGTCCTTTTCTCTGCTTTGTTTTTAACGTTCTGGCTGCCTCTCCTGCTCCACAGGTGATTTAAGACAAACGTTAGGAAACAGAGAAAGGGCCACCATACTTTGAGAGGTGCGGGGCCTTTACAGTCAGAGCCCAGGCAACCTAAAAATTTACACTCGTGAGGCTTTGGAGCAGAGAGAGATCCAGCATTCAGCCTCAGCACTCTGTAACTGGGGGTCGGGGCAGGGGAGACGGAAAGGAAAGGAAAGGAAAGGAAAGGAAAGGAAAGGAAAGGAAAGG
>JABTXL010021222.1:809115-822732 GCA_025134845.1 Neodon shergylaensis | reverse complement strand
AGGAAAGGAAAGGAAAGGAAAGGAAAGGAAAGGAAAGGAAAGGAAAGAGAGCTCTTTCTGGATCCATTACTCCACATTTGGGTTCAGCCCAGAGGTGATTTTTTAAGGAAAAAATGCCTTTTGGCATTTTTGAGCTGTGACAGCATCAAAACAGACCTTTAAAAAACACACACCCAAAAAGCATTACTATTGTTAAAAGCTTTAAAACACACACACACAACAACAACAACAACAATGGGGCCCCTCCGAGCCATGACAAACTGGCTCCGCGATGGGCAATACAAGGCCTGGCAGAGAGAGCAAGCAGAGGCTAAGGCGTTTCCAAGGCAAACCTGTGTGCTGCTTTCTAAACAGTACTCGCCCCAAACAGACGCCCAGCAGAGCCCAGCAGAGAGAGCACGGACAACTTGCCAGATGTGAGTGGGGAAAACCTTGGGACACAGAGAAAGAACAAACTCAGAGGAACTCGTTTCCCATTTCCTAGATGGGGTTCAAATTTGTACCCTCCCTGCTCTCTCCGTGCTCACCCAATGGTGGGGGGGCAGTGTCTGTCTCGGTACAGACACTGGAAAATAAACGGAGGATGCTTCCGGGGTAAACACTGGCATGAGCAAACATTTCCACAGGTATCTTCTAGAATGCCCACCTCTTGTCGTTAACCTTTTTTAGGCATCTCTGGTCATTAGTGTAAGTCAACTTCCTGCTCCAAGAATAGCCAAAAATAGCAACAAAGGCAGGCAAACTGTGCACTGCATCTGAAGACGCACAGTCTCCCGGCTTCACGCTAGGGTTGGGTATTTTTACACGCCTTTGTAGTTCAGACTTACCGATGTAGACCCAAGTGGCAAGGAACCAGGAAGGGCAAGTAGAGAAGATAACCAAAATTAAAGATTGAATTATAGAGCTGTTTTTTCACTTTTATAAATTAATTGGAACTGGACTGATAGAGTCTTGGAATAACAATTAAAGAAGATTCATGATTCAATTAATGAACTAGCTGTATGCCAAAAGAAAGAACTTCTAAAACAGGGCTAGTGAGATGGGTAACTGGTGCATAACACCAAGCATGACCACCTAGTTCGTTCCTCCAGGAATCTGCATGGGAGTAGAGAACTGATAAGTAGTCCTCTGACCTTCACTCCGGCACCTACGGCACGTGTGACCCCTCCACACACAACACAAAGACAACGCAATTCTAAAATGCCTTCAGAAACTCCTAGGATGCTTATACAAAAATCAAATCAGAGTCCTGAGATCCCTCCACCAGAGCTTGTCTACCTAGACAACCTGCCGCCCGAGAACACGAGAAACAAGAGAGACTGAGTGACCTGCCCCAGGTAACACAGCAAATCAAGGGAAAGGTCCAGAACCACCCGTGCCTGCCATGCCCACTTGCCAAACAACCTGTGACCAAGTGCATTAAGTTTTCTTCGATAGCATTTATGCAGCCTGCTAAACAAACTTTCAGCCTGGTCCAGAATTAGCCAAACTTCTTCATTAATAGGCTTCCACTGTGTTTTCTGTTTAAACTGAGTCTCTCTGTCAAAACATCGTGTAGCAGTGCACTACTGTGGCAGGCAGCTGTTGGCAGCAGGGGCTCAGATCCACCACAGAGGACAGAGGCGCTTGTCCTGCAGATATGTTATTTCTCACACTGTTAATTAAGTCAACACAGAATAATGTGTGCTTTCTCTCTCTCCTCTCCCCCCCCCCACAAGCACGCACGCGCGCACGCACACATACACACACACACACAGAGTCAGCTTTGTCAGGAGTTAATACATTTCAGAGTTTGAAGGGATTGGTTTCTTAGCACCAAGCAAAGGCTATTTACAAATTAGCTAAAGATAAACACACACAATGGTCTTACAACTCCCAAGAAGCCACATTTAACCATCTGGCAGATGGGAAGCTGCAGATCGGAAGGAAGGAGCTGGCCTTTTTCCTTATCATGTACCTGTCACCCAGTGCAGGGAATGAGCACCTGGCAGGTGCACTGAAAGAAAACAGAACAATAAACTGGACAAGGTCTTCTAGAATCTTCTCTGTTCTAGAAACCACACTCCTGGACTGAGGAGAGATCTCAGGAAGCAAAGGCGTTTGTCACCAAGCCCGACAACCTGAATTTGATCTCCAGGTCCCGCTTGGTAAAAGGAAACAACTGATTCTCCCAACTGTTCTCTGATACACCCATGCATGCCATGGCACATGGGTATCTCATGCACAAATACATAAACAAAGGATCCCCATGGCAACGTACTACTGTTTCTAGGAACTACTGTGGAGAAAAGCTGGTCCCCTCCAACCCACACCAGCTTCAGGTTCCTCCCTGGGTCACATACACAGCAGGATCCTTCCCCCAGGTCCCACCCCAAGAGCAACCTTCCAGCCAGCAAAACAACACTATTAGACACGCACTAGGGATAACAAGTGGGGCCATTTTCTTGATTTTGGTTTTAACCAGCTGTCATAGTTAATCTTGATTGTCAAGTTGATGAGATTTGGAATCAGTGTGGAAACAAACCTCTGGATGTGTCTATAAGGGAATTCCTCAGTTGGGTTCACTGAGGTGAGAGGACCCACTCTAACTGTGGGCATCAGGTGTCCTGGACTAAAGAGAAAGGAAAAACAAAGAGGGCCCCTGCATTCAGCTCTCTCTGCTTCCTGACTGTGAATGCCATGTCATCAGCCACTCCAAGCTCCTGTTTCCCCTCCATAGTGGCTTTCCCACCACGATGAATTATCTCCTGAAACTGCGAGCCAAAATAAGCCCTTCCTCCCTTCAGCTGCTTTTTGTGGGAGCATTTGTGCAGTACCAAGAAAGACTGCTAATGTATCAGTCAGTCCAGCAGAGGAGATAAGATCAGAAGTTAACCAGCTACCCATGGCCCTGCTGCTTTGGGAATCTGACTCTAAGAGGGGGCTTGTAGAAGCTGAAGATCTAGGGGGATTACCATAACAAAATAAAATCTCATTTCAAACGAGCAAGCCTTGCCCAGTCCTATTTATTCCACAAAGAGGCACATGAAGAATAATTGTTGTACAGAGCACAAAATGGCATTAAAATCTCCTAATAAATTAATGAGTGGAAATTAATAGTCATTCAGTCCATTAAATTGTTAATTTTACTTCCATTGTGATACAGCAGCAATCACAAATTCACATTATTAAGCCAATATTTATTTTTCAAAAACTCATTTTAATTAGATTCCTGATATGACAAGCTCAAACCTAATTCTCTCCATTTTCATCAACTTCTTGTATTTCTCATCAAAACTAAATGATGGCTCCATTCATCATTTTTTTCTATCATGAAAATGGTCATTTAAATGTTTATGTCCAGGGCCTTCAAGATGGCTCTGCAGGTAAACTCTCTGGCCATGTACCTGACGGCCTGAGTTCAAGGTGTGGAACCTCTGGTAAGAGGAGAAAACTCCAAGAAGTTGTCCTCTGAGCTTCACACATGAGAGCTACGGTATGCAGGTATCCTCACTCATCACTCACACACAAACATATACATTTTCAGAGGCTGGAAAGATAGCTAGGTGGTTACGAGAACAGGCTGCTGTGGCAAAAGATGGGAGTTAGGCTCCCAGCAGCAGGTTGGGTGGCTCACACTGCCTGCAACTCCATCTGGGGGAGAGAGGTGACGCTCCCTTCTGGTCTCTGGGGACACTGCACTGACATGCATATACACACATGCACATAAACAAAGTAGCTTCAAGTGTTTACATCCTTGCAAAGACTGCTTAAAGCTGGTCTACTAAAAGTTCCATTGTCTTTTCAGAAGCTGGGGTTCACATCCTGTGGCTAGCGTGTCATTTAGGGACACGAAAAGCCAAGTTGCACCAAAAGGAAAGGCTAAGCACTCACAGTCATCTGCTAGAGTCCCTGATCCCAGGAAGGAAACCTGAATTTCAGGTTTACAACACTAAGTTGTCTTTTACTTCACAGAGAAAACACTTTAAACTTGGGTCCTAGGCAGTACTCAGCCCACAAGCACGGCTGTGCAGGTGACAGGTAAGAGATTCACGGCATCTGTCTGCTTGGCAAAAGTCAGAAGATGAAGATGTCATTCAAGACACAGGGCCTCGGGTCCCAACACACACACACACACACACACACACACACACACACACAGGAAGTGCTTCAAGGGAAATGGGTAGAACTGAAGATCACACACAATGTTAGGCAAACACCAGACTGAGACAGACATAGTACACTTTCTCTCATGCGCAGAATCTAGAGTTTTCCTTTTTTTTAAGTAAGTAAGAGATGAAAGAGAAGAGGGTCTACAAGGAAACCAGTGGGGAACAGGAGATCAGGGAGGGTAATGGGAGATAAATATGAGCAAAATACAAGACTTGAAAATGTCATAATGAAATCTAGTTTGTACAACAAATAGACATTAATAATAATAATAAAGACAAGACCAGTTCCCATGGGCTTCCTGCAGTCAGTCCAGACTCCTCAGACCATGATCCCAACTTTAGCTTTCCAACACACATCACCTCCCAACACACACACACTCACGCATGCACACACATACCTGCTCCCAACACAGAACACTGTGGAGCTCTCAACCGTCCTGGGAGCCCTGCATCTTGGGGTAGGAAGGCTGAGCTCCAGGAATACAAGTGCCCAGTCACTGCCATCTCGAAAGGCTCTTGATAAGTGATTGAATAAGTTCCCATCAATGTGCGCTAAGGAAAGAAGACAAAACACACACATCTCCCCAGCACTTCTGCAAACTCTTCTGGTCCCTCCTCTCACCCCAATTTCACAGGTGCAGACAGGAGGGCTCTGAAACCTGCTGGTCCGGAACCCGTTCAAGTAGCAAAAGGCACGTTCTGGACTGGCAAGATGTCTCAGGAAATAAAGATGATTGCCACCAAGCCTGGTGATCTGAGCTCCATATCCGGAACTCACATAGTGGAAGGAGAAAACCAACCCCTGCAAGCTGTCCTCTGGTTTCCCCCACACACAAACACACAAATACATTAATACAATAAAAATGATTTTAAAATGGCAGACCCAGAACCTGAATTCTAGGGAGGCTGAGGTTTATCTTTCCCCTGAGGAAACAGGTGGCTGTCACTGCTTACTATTCTACTGCTGTGGCTTCACATTTAAAATATTTATCATAAGCATCTTCCCCACCCCACCTCACCATTCTCCAAAAGTCCCTCTATCTTTTCAAATGTATCTCTGCATCCTTCCCCAGGAGGACTTAGAACACTGACTCAGAGACTAAAGGGCATAGGTCTGGTTAATATCACCTCATACACAAAAACAAGGCCTGATCACAGATGGAAAGTAAAATGTTGTCTGCAACATGTATGGGTCCCAACATCCAGCCCCAAGCTGCAAGGGTCAAATTTCCCCCAACAAGAGAATGCTAAGTAACACTTGGGTCAGCCCTCTAGTCAGCTAGCTCCCCCGTGTCCTGCAGCCCCTATCGGATGGGCTGCCTAGACGGCAGCTGGGAGTAGGTTGCTGCCTGCCGATGGTTTACAGAGGGTGGAGGCCTCAGGTGCAGAGACCTACAGGGCATCATCTATAGCCTTGGTGTTTGTCCCCAGAAGCCTGAGAAAGCTGTGATACAGGTGGAGATACTTTTCCTCTCTCCACCAGTTGAGGGTAGCCGAGCAACATTCCTGAGGGCCCCAGGAGGAGGTCACACTACAAAGGGGGTGAATAAAGAGGTAGGAGATGCTCCCTCTGAGACCTACTTCACTTCTCCAATTTTCTCTGGGCTTGATGCTCTGTTGTAAGAGAGCCTAAGATAACTGTCTAAACCAGCAATACCTTTAGCATGGTCCAGCTGGAAACAACTCACTGAGCCATGGACCACACACCGTAGTGTGAGCTGCGGTTGCCTGCGGGAAAGGAGGCTAAGGTGCCCCTGCTGCTGAGCGCGCTCTCAGAGGCAGATGCTTCACCTACCCGTGTAGGAACTGGGGAGGAGGACACCTGTGGCTCCTCTCAGGCTTTCAAGCAGTGGACTGCTGGTGTAGAACTCACCCAAGCTCTGCCCCACGCCTGTCAGATCTGAGATGCCCTGCTCTCCCCTCTGTGGCGAAAGACCAAATTCCTACACCTCATCTCTCCAGATTGTATCATTCCAGCTCTCCAGATCATTCAAATCGCCTAAAGCTGGGGGAACCAACCCGACATGTGGCAGACAGCGACCACAGCCAAACGGTGCCTCTGCTGCTCAAGATGTCCACTCCATATCTCAGACTGAGAGTCCTCAAAGCCAGGCTCCAGATTTGACAGAATGTGCTGAAGCACCCAGTGTCCCCGCCTCCTGCCCCACACGAAGCGGGTGACTAAGTCACACACTTTCCTTTGTCTACTTTCCAAAGCCCTAGTTCTCAAAGACAGCAATGTGACAAGCAACACGCAACCCTGGGGCTTAGCAGCCACCGGGATAGTGCTAGCATGAAGCCAGCTAGTCGCCTCCCCAAGCCGTGGCCTTTAGCTTTCTGCCCATGGCCAAAACAGCAGCAGCTGTTGCCAAGGGAGACAGCGTGACCCAGAGGCGTGGGCACAAAATCCAGGGATGGAAATCCACCTTTGTCTGGATCCACCCAAGCAACTGGGGCTCTCTAGTTGAGAAGAGAGGAAAGAAAACAATCCCAGAGCTAGGAGTGTGTAGGTCAGGAGCAGAGGGCTTGCCTAACACGTCAGAAGCCTTAGGTTCAATCCTCAGTGCAACCAAAGAACCAACCAACCAAAACCCTGCTTCCACACCCCACCTTCTAGGTGCACACTGAAGATGCCTAGCCCTAGAAGGTCCAGGGTGGTCAGCCTGAACTCTCAGAAGCACACAAACCTCCAACTGTCCTGGGCTGCGAAGGGCTGCAAGGGAAAGCAGGTCAGAAGGCAAATGCAGGCTAAGGAAAACAGCTTCTCCTCTATGATGCCCCCAGCCCAAAGATTAACCGAGAACCCTCCAGATGGAGCTCCACCGCCCACCCTGGATAAGGATGCTTCTAGTTCCCAGGGTCCAAAAGAGCCTGGGGAAAAGGGGATGCTAGACCCAGCCTTACGTTTTCCCTCTCTCCTGTGAAGTTCCATCTGGTTCAAAGTCAAAATCATTTTAGACCTGGTTGCCATTTCTGTTTCCCAGCTCTGCCTTCTCCCCGGCCTTCGCCGGGCAGTTTGACAGTGCCTTGTACACTATGAAACACCCTGCACAGCTGTTTCATAAATGATAACACTCCGAGGGGGGCTCAGGGCTCAAAGCATAAAGCAATCGGTCTGGGTGCACCCGGGCATATTAGGAAAAGGCCATTTCTCAGGATCTCACAGAGACCTGAGACTCAACCATCCCACTTCATCAAAAGGCTAAAGAAGAATGAAGAACCGGAACCGGAGCTAAAACCCAGGTGCCTCTGACCATCACATCCCCACCACCTCCCCTAAAGCCAGCTGGCAGAGGCTCACAGGCCAAGTGTTCTTCCCAGACTGCCTTCCCTCCCCCTTTGTTGATGGGATCCACCCACCCAGGTTTGGGGGTTGGTTTTGTGTTTTTTTTTTTAAACTATTTTTTAAGCAGGCATTCCCACCATATGTGGTGTTTATTTTCAGGAAAGGCTGACCCTGGGTTCCTGTGGACAGATGTTGCTTTGTGCCTTACTGTCAGGGCTGGCAGCACATACACAGCTGCCTTGAGCAGGTGGCCAAGGATGGAGGCCACCCTGGCCCAGAAGGACGATGACCTCTCTGTCTTAGGCCATTGGAGCCCTCTCTCCATTTCTCTGCAGCCTAGGACAAACCCCCACCCCCACCACCAAACATTCCCACCTGCCCCTCCTCTGAAATCAGACTTTAAAGGTGTCTTGAGAAGTGGAGACAGAAGGCTAAGGTGCCCTCACCCCAATTTCCAGGCGCGGTTATGCTCTGGGGAGGCCCTGGGAGTGAAGTCACTGACCCCTTCCATCAGCCATCTGTGAACTCCCGCCGGACTCCTCTAGCCCGACGGGAAGGATAAAGGAGGTCAGGACAGATGGCAAAGCGTTTTGGGAAAAGAGGGCTCTACAGGAATGCAGGGATGATGGGAGGCCAGCTCTGGGGTGTTTTGTTGTCTGTCTGGAGCTGCCTGCTCGATTCTCGGCACCCGCAAACTCTCGATTAAAACGATGGCAAACAAGGCAGGGGTGGGGTGAGAAGAGGGAATGCCCCTACTTTCTGCCACTTGTTTCTCCCGCTTCAAAGTCGGTGCTTTGCTCTGCAACTAAGTGCGTGCGTGCATGCGTGCACAGGGGGTGGGAGGCTGGCACAACCAAATCTAAAAATACTCGATAAAAATGCTAATCCCAAGGCAAAGAAAGAGCGAAGAAGGAATCTGTCAATCAACGGGCTCCCGCTCCTCACCCACAGCTGTACCGACTGCATTCCTGTAGACGAAGAAGAGAAGTGGGGGAACAGAGCTGAAGAAAAGAAAGGGACACACGCCACCACCTCCACGAGCGCGGGGCGGGAGGCGGCGGCGGAGGAGGGGCTCGGCCGGCAGAGCCGAACAAAGCGGGGCCTCTACTTGGAGCCCAAAGCACGGAGAGTGGGGGGCCAAGCTCAGCAGCACCCCTGCTGCCCGGAGGCGGCTAGCGATCTTTGAGGTCTGGATGCCAGAGTGTCGCATGGAAGCCTGGGCTCTGAGCCTGGGCAAATCCGAACAAGGTTTTGTTTGGGGTCCCTCCACCCACTGCCTGTCCCCTACACTAACGCGCGCGCACACACGCACACGCCCTCCCTCTCCACCCAGGCCGCCCTAGGGGGCTGGGCCGGCGCGCCCCCCGCTGCTCCGGGCCCCCACCTGGGGATGGTAATGCACTTAGTGTTCACGTTCTGCGTGGTGATGGCCTTCTCCAGCTCGTCCAGCTGCCCGGTCTTCTTGAGCTTCTTCACCAAGCTCTTGACCGCCTTCTCGCACCACTTCTCCTCCTGCCCATTCTGCTCGCCCTTCTTCCAGCCCAGCAGGCGCTTCACGATCGGGGGGGTGAAGGGCAGGATGGACGACATGGCTGGCACGGGAGGGTCACCGGCGCCCCCGGCGGGACTGGGCGCACTGGGGACGCCGGGGGCGCACAGGGACAGCTCGGCCCGCGCCGCGCCCGAAACTTCGAGTCTAACTCTGGAGAACTTGCCCCGGCTTCTGGGCCGGGGCCGCGGCGCTGCAGCTGCGGGGATCAGGAGCACTACGGCGCCCGAGCAGCTCCACGAGGACCGACGAATTGACGGGCAGGCCCCGGACGCGCGGGGCGGAGGCGGCGGCCGCGAGACTCGGAGTGGCAGTAGAAAGTTTGGGTTTCCGCACGGGGTAGCTGTTTGGGTGCCGCCTCCGGGAAGGAAAGTCCAACCCCCAGCCAAACTTTGCTGGCCTGGCTGGCTCTGGTGAGCAGATCCCTCCGCCTCTGCAGCCCTCTTCCTCCTGCTCCTCCTCCTCCCCTGCGATCGCCTCCTCGCAGGGCCGGCCAGGGCCGTGCTGCCGCGCTCCCGGCTCCTCTCCCGCCCGCTCCCAAGTCTACGTTTCACGCAGCTCCGCGTGCAGCCTCCTTCCCAGCGCTGTCGCCGCCCCCTCGCCGCCGGGGCTCCCCGCTCCTCCCCCGCGCCCTGCTCCGGGGAGGACCCACGGCCTTCCCCGCCCCGCGCCGCCAAGCGCGCCCACGTGGGCCACCGGGCACGGCGGCCGTCACCTCTGCCAAGTGCCGCGGGACGGGACTCCTGGGGACTCGCCGCCCTCAAGACGCTCAGAGGCAGTTGCAGGGACTAGAGAGAGTTAGACTCGCAGGGAACAGGCGTGTGCCGCCCAGGGCTCGCTGCTCTCGGGAAAGGACCCGAACACGATGAGGGGTTCTGTTCCAAGCCCAGGAAGCCGGGGCGCACTGATCTCGCTCAGTGTTTTGCTTTGGTTTGGTGTTTTTTGTTTTGTTTTTGTTTTCCTGCTGGGTGAGATCAGACCGGCTAACTGCCCCGAGACTGCGGAGGAGGGAGTTGGGAAGGGGGAGAGGGAGACTTAAAAGTGGAGTTAGAGACCTCAGTGACAACTTGAACAATAGCTGAAGCCAGGGGTCCCTTGGGCCTAGTGAACCAATCTCTGCAGAAAACGGGCCTCAAAGACATCTGTTGCATTCCTGAAGGAATGAATGGGGGCGCTTTAGGATTTATCTTTGGGGGAGGGGGAGAATTAACATTACAGGGTGTTACTGAAATTCGACGCCAAACAAGCAAGAGAGCTTCGTTAACAAAACCGTGGACTCGCACAAAGTGGAGCGAGCCGGGAGGATTCTGGAAATTAATTCAAAATTAGCCTAGGTGAGAGGCCAGTAGAACCTGACTTTGGGTAGCCCTGGGGCTTTCCCCCCAACTAGTGGAAATCAGGGCTGACTGCCCATGGGTCCCTCCACCGGTTTGGGGGCATTACAGCAGGCCCTCAGGTCTTTTACCCTGTTGCTGCCTCCCCATCAAGTTAGCCCAGTAGCTGAAGCTATGCTTGTTTTAAACGGTGGGAAACCCCTCCACCACCTCCCGTGGTGAGAAAGAAGTTTATTTGCAAACCAAGAGCCGGTGGGAGTTACAAAGCCCTGTGAGGTGTGGCCAATCCCACAAAGTCAGCCTAGAAGCTGCAGGGGCCCCCAGCTCTGTTACCGAGGATGCCCCACCAGCAGCCACCGCTCGCTCGTCAGAGGCTGTGGTTTTCTAGGCCTCCCCTTCCACCTCCCGGAGGCCGAGTCCTAAATGGAGGATCCCTGAGACCCAGTGAACCTTAACAAGCCGGTTCCTGCCCTCCTGTTAGATCGTGACTGTGGCCTTCCTCTTCCACTCGACTTCCCAGCCCTTATCAAGAGACTGGAAAGGTAGGCTGTCTTAACTGCTGTCTTCTACCCAGACAGTCCTGCGTCTGCCCTCAAAGTCCACGCCCATATTTGCCTGGAAGGTATGACCCTGAGGAAGGGAGCCAAGATTTAAACTCAGGTTTTTGTTTTGTTTTGTTTTGTTTTTGAGGTCTTGCTCTTGGGCCTGGAGTTGCAAAGGGCGTCTTTGACACAATTTGCAAAACAAAAGTTCTTCTCACAGGTGCCTAATTATGAGATAGCCAGAAATGTTCCCAGGCCCATTCCTCTCCACCTCCTGTCCAAGATCGGAGTGGACCCACGCCAGAGGCCAGTGTTGATACCACGCAGCCAGGGAAGCTGGGTTCTGTCAGATCCTGCTTCTGTCTCTTCAGCACTTCCTTGTCACAAGTCTGCTGCTTGTTGGGAAATTACAGTGGAAGAGGAAGAAGGTCCCAGGGCACACGATGCTCACAGACCAGAGAAGCACCAAGAGATATGGATGAAGGTGTGCTTAGTAGGACAGAAAGGGATCTCCCAGTCATCACCTTCAGTCAAGTTCAGCAAACCGAGGCAGTTTAGCCTCCGTGAGGCTGCCAGGTCAAGTCCAAGGTGTTGAGGCTCCATCCCTGATCTATTTTGACTGTTGGCTCTTGACCCTTCATCTTGCTGAGCCTCCAGTCTCTCGCCGGGACAATGTGGTGAATCTAGAAAGTAAGTTAGAAGCCTAGGATTGTTCTCCAGGACAGGGTCCTCGCCCACAGGGGAAACCATGTCTAAGTGAAGCTATTTGCACTCTGGAGAAAAGGAGGGAGCCTGAGGAGAGAGAAAAGCTGCAGAGACAAGGGGAGAGAAGAGGAGTCAGCTGCGTGGAAGAACCTTTAAGTCACTGAGGTTCCAGAAGGGACCATTACCCACTCATTCATTTCCCTGAGGGAAGAAAATAAGTAGACAGACACACCTGTGCGACTGAACAAGTGTCTGTGACAAGGACCACCTGAGTTGCAAGAAAACTGCTGTACCTACCTGCACATCTGAGAGCGTCCTTCCTCCCTCTCTTCCTCCCTCCCTCCCTTCCCTTCTTTCTTTTCTAGCTGTCCTGGAACTCACTCAATAAATGAGGTGGTCTCAGACTCAGACATCTTCCTGCCTCTGCCTCCTGAGCACTGAGATTTTTTTCCCTCAAGTCTCCCTGTGAGAACATTTGGGGCACAAGGCCAGTTCCACAAAGCTCTGAACAAGGGGGAGAAATAGCCCCTTCTCCTGTGGGCACTGAATAGGTGAGGGCTCAGGATTGGCTACGACTTCAGCTGGCACCTAGTCTCCTGGGATCCAGCCAGGCCTGCCATGCAGACTTTGTCCTTGTCCTCGGGAGGGAAACATTAGCCCAGTTAATTTTTCATCACGGTGAGTGCAAAGTTCAGCAGAGGCAGGAGAGGGGGTGGAGGCAGCTATGTTTCCTTAGAAATAGACAGCACATTCAGGTCAGAGCCAGGGACACCCGCATGCTACAGTGTACATGGTGTGGTTCCTGGGAATCGTGCAAAGAAACGCACACCTGATTGCAGGCAAGATCATTAATCCACAGGCGGTGAACCTAGAAAAAGTGCAGGCGTGTTCTGCCTCCATTTCACACAGAAAGGTGACACCTGGTGAAAGCACGCGGACAAACCGGGGCTGGAATTGTCATCAGAGGACCTCACCCTGCAATCAGCGGTCTACAGGTGGCAGCTCTTTGTAGCTCCTCCCACAGGTGACCCTCTTAGAACCCTCCCCCCCCCCAAAATAACCCCAGCTCAACAGCTGAGAACCAATTCCTGAAAGTTGTTCCCTGACCTCCATACACAGGCATGGCACATACCCCACCCCCATAAATGAATATACATACACAAATAAGTAAATATAATTTTCATTTTAAAGAAAAACACTGTTCCAAATGATATCAATAAATTAATGGTATGATGCTATTTTGTAAAATGTAAAATGACCATATGCACATTGCCACCAAGAATATGAAATGGTGTTACCTTTGTGGAGAACAACATAATAATTATTCAAAAAAATCAACACATAACTACCATAAGGTCCAGCGATTTCACCTATAGGTGCATGCATGTGCCCGCGCGCAATGAAAGCCGGGATCCAAAGAGAGCATCTTCACACTAATATTCACACCAATGTTTTTTCACAACCAAAGCTGGAAACCCCATAAATGCCTATGAGTGCTTAGACAAAGTGTAGTCTGAACACACGGGGATTTATTCAGCTTTAAAAAGAAACTCTGACTTGTGACGCAGATGAGCCTTGCAAACTCCATGCCAGGTGAAATAAACGCATCACAAAATGACAAACAAGGGGTGATTCACGTTTGCAGAGATAGGAAGCAGGTGGTGTTTGCCAGGAGCTAAGAGGAAGGGGCAGAGATACTCGGAGTTAATGGGCATGGACCTTCGAGTGGGGAAGTGGATGGTGGTGAGGGTCACTCAACAGTATAACTGTGAACAACGCTCAGAACTGGTGGTGAGGGTCACTCAACAGTATAGCTGTGGACAACACTCAGAACTGGTGGTGAGGGTCACTCAACAGTATAACTGTAAACACTCAGAACTGGTGTGAGGGTCACTCAACAGTATAACTGTAAACACTCAGAACTGATGTGAGGGTCACTCAACAGTATAGCTGTGGACAATACTCAGAACTGGTGGTGAGGGTCACTCAACAGTATAACTGTGAACAATACTCAGAACTGGTGGTGAGGGTCATCAACAGTATAGCTGTG
>JABTXL010021222.1:775762-800811 GCA_025134845.1 Neodon shergylaensis | reverse complement strand
GAAGAAGAAGAAGAAGAAGAAGAAGAAGAAGAAGAAGAAGAAGAAGAGGAAGAGGAAGAGGAAGAGGAAGAGGAAGAGGAAGAAGAGGAAGAAGAGGAAGAAGAAGAAGAAGAAGAGGAGGAGGAGGAGGAGGAGGAGGAGGAAGAAGAAGAAGAAGAAGAAGAAGAAGAAGAAGAAGAAGAAGAAGAGGAAGAAGAAGAAGAAGAAGAAGAAGAGGAAAGGAGAAGCAAAGGCTGTCAATTGAGAGTGATAGGTTGGGACATGGAAGTTGGAGGGAGGGGACTTGGGCAGGGTTGGGAAGACGAAAAGAGATGTAGTTATGCTTTAACATGTATTTTAAAATGGAAAAAGTAAATGTTTAGAGTGTGGAAACTGAGGTCTCATAGCTTACACAAGGCATACTGTCTTACACTGAAGGCCTTCCCTCAGCCCTGGGCACCTGCAGTGTCTGTGTTGGGTGGTATCAGAAAGCCTGGTCAATTGTGTGTGCACATTGCTGAGATCCAGGCAATCTGGATCACCATCCTCCTGATTCTGGTATGATCTCGGCTTTATGTGCTATATCTTACTGCCCTTCGACCCTTTCTAGGGGATGAGAGAGCCTTGCACATTGCAGGGTGACCAACAGCTCTCCATCAGTGGGGTGTTCACTCACAGGTCTCGAGGGTGGCTACAGCCCCAGCAAAGAAATCCCTCAGTCTGAAAAGAAGAAATAAGTAAATAAGTAAATAAATAAATAAATTTAGGGCCTTCAGGGAAGTGGCAGGGGAGGAGACGGGTCAGGCTCTCTCCACAAACCCATTGGTGTCCATGTCTGTAAGATCAAGGATTGTAACCATCTTGGGCCATGTAATCATGGGACCCCATTGCCCTTCACTGCATTAGCCACAGCAGACATTGCTAATCAATTACCCAGTTCTTCTCTTCCTTGGAATCCCTCTTAAACTCCGCCAGCTCTCCTGTGGCTGACTAAAACCTGTTTGTCTTTGAGACTCCGGCTCTGGCCACATTCCACCAATGGAGACACATTCCTCCGGCATTTGGGAATCCCCCTCCAGATCCAAATGACTGTGAGAGAGTCACACCTCAAGTTCCTGTCAGCTTTAATCAACAGTTGAACTCTTCAGGCTCATCCTGCCAAGACCACCCAGGAGGCCCTGGAGATAAGAGCAAGAGAGGAGCCGATAGCCTAGTACCACAAGGGCATCCGCATTCATGTTGGGCCTGGGCATCCATCTTGGGAGAGCACATCCAGGGCATTTTACAGAGGAAATGCCAGATGACAACAGCATGGCCTACTGCCCGCGAGCAGTGATGTGCAGCTTCATGCCACAACCAGAAAATGAGGGCTGTGTTCCCATTCACTCCAGCAGACAGGGCAGGGACTCGACTATGTAAGCAAAGACTGTAGCTGTGGGTAGCACCTGGCACGAGAAAGTCCCCTCCATAAGCGTTCAAATGGATGCACAGAGGTACACACTCCGTCCTTCAAGTCGCTGCTTACCCCTAAGCTCCCAGCCAGTCAGCAGCTCATGTTTTCACAGGGGCTCCCCCGCTCACCCCACTTTTTCCAAGCAAAGCCCTGTTACCCTAACTTAATGTCCAGAACACACACAATTCTAAACTCTGCCTCAAACTCAGTCCCTGTTGCCTGTGGTTTTGTGGTACGTGACACATCCATTAAGTGTGTTTTGGAAGCAGATTTAAGCCAGGTTAAGGCAGAAATGCATTTATCTTTTAGGGGCTGCATCAGGGAATCTAAAAGACTCCTCTTAGGCTCAAATCTTCTGGGAAGGTTGGGTTCCAAGCCCAGCACCCCAGTATTCCAGCTATGTGTTTCAGGGTTGGTCAATCCTAAATTGGGAACTTTGTTAATAAGTCAGCACCAGGAAGGGGTTTCACCATGTGTGGAGACTCTAAGTAGATATATTAATTATGAGAAGGAAGAGCGTGTTTTTATTTCAAAACAAGACTAAGGAAACTTGCCACTCCCACACGAGTGCTCCCCCCTCCCATGTGTCTGTAAGCTGATTAATTTTCTGCCCATACTCCAGCATGCTGCTGCTTGGATCAAGTATCCTTCTGGGAGTAGACACACCTTATTCAATTTAAAAGATGTGGTCTAACCTGGACACCCACTCCAAGAAAACTATGCTTGGCTAACAGAGGACCAACTAAAGCAAGGAGGTACTTAGG
Source organism: Neodon shergylaensis (assembly GCA_025134845.1). NCBI lineage: Eukaryota > Metazoa > Chordata > Mammalia > Rodentia > Cricetidae > Neodon > Neodon shergylaensis. The sequence goes on along the minus strand of JABTXL010021222.1, from coordinate 798,615 downwards.
CCAGGGGCCGAAGTCCCCACCCTCAACCCAAGAAAAAAAGTTGAACTCATTTTTTTTTGTTTGTTTGTTTTTTTGTTTTTTTGAGACAGGGTTTCTCTGTAGCTTTGGAGCCTGTCCTGGAACTAGCTCTTGTAGACTAGGCTGGTCTTGAGCTCATGGAGATCCACCTGCCTCTGCCTCCCAAGTGCTGGGATTAAAGGCATGGGCCACCACCGCCCAGCTAAATCCTGAATTTTATAGTCAGAATTTCTGAAGTAAGCCATGCTGAGCGCAGTACACAGTGGACAGGTGGTGCATTTTCAGGCTAGAATCAGTTCTGTTTAAACCTCAAGGGAGGCCTTATCTTCTAAGCTGTCTTCTTAACCTAGCCCATCCTCTGGGCAAAGCCTACAGGCGCACAGAGATGAATCAGACAAGGACCCAACCACAGGCACCAAAACCCAGCCACTCCAGGCTCCATACTTTCAGCCCAGAGCTGAGGAAGAGGAAAAACAGCCTTTGTTTCTGCACAGCTTGGTTACCACAGTTCCAGAGTCCTGGGTCAGATGCTGCGAGTCGAGCCATGTTCCTGGGAGCCGCACTCACATCAGGGCATCTGGGCATCAGCACATACACAGGTGCTCACACACACACACACACACAGAGGCGCTCACACACAGGTGCTCACACACACACACACACACACACACACAGAGGCACTCACACACAGGTGCTCACATACACACATACATACACACAGGTGTGCACACACAGGCGCTCACACACACACACACACAACAGAGGCGCTCACACACAGGTGCTCACATACACACATACATACACACAGGTGTGCACACACAGGCGCTCACACAGGTACACGCATGCACGCATGATTGTGTGTGTCTATATGCACGTGCACCTGTGTGTATAGGGTGCTTATGGGGGCTAAAAGTCAATATCAAGTGTCTTCCCCAATCACTGTCTACCTTAGTTTTTGAGACAGGGTCTCTCATTGATCCTAGAGCTCCCCAATCCACCTGGGCTGGCTGGGCAGTGATCCCTAGAGACATTCCTGGTCCTGCCACCCCCACACACATAGGTATGTGATGTAGGTGTCAGGAGACGATGATTGCTTTGCTGTCTCTGCAAGAAATCATGGATCTTTTGGAGACACAAACTCCAGTTTCCATGGCTGACAGGCAGCTTCCTGTTGGTCCCAGAGCACATCACAGAACTCGTCACTGTTGGCTCCTCACCTTCCGGTATGAGGTAATAAAGGGAAGGTACCCTTGGGACTGAGATGCCCTGCCCCTTCTCCCCTGAGATTTATTTTTGGTTTTGTGTATGTGCATGGGTATGCTTACATAAGTGCAGTGCCTATGGAGCCCATAAGAGGACATTGGATCCTCTGGAGGTGGAGTTGTATGTGGTGGTGAGCTACCTAACATGGGTGCCAGGAACCAAACTCTGGTCCCCTGCAAGAGCAACAAGTACTCTTAACCAATGAGCCATCCCATCATTGACACCCTCCTTTAACGCCACCCCTCTTTCCCACTACACACTCAGTCACCTCCACAAGTGTAACAACATCCAACTCATTTACACAGTGGCCTTGTAATGCCCTCCCCTGGTCCAGGAACCTTCCTGTGCAAGATCAGGCTTCAGAGTTGAAGGCATTTAGTTACAGACAGAAGAACTAGGTATGGCTTCTCCTGCCCCAGGTGTGTCTTTGTCACTCCCAAAGACGATCATGGGAAGACAGTCTGTCTTCTCTGGAGCCGCCAGATATCCCTAAGCTCAGTTGGGCTCTGCCTTTTCTCCTGGGAGTTCAATAAGTAGATGGAGTGCCAAGGAAAAGAGACCTTGAGTTTTGCTGCTCGGGATCTAAAACTCCATTTCCCAGGGCTGGCATGCAACATGCATGTATGAAGCCCCTGGGTTTGATGTCAACACTATAAAATAAATACAAAGTAAATAAAACTGTGTTGCTTGCTGCTCTTGCCCAGGTTAAGTGAGGGTTGCAGTGTGAGCATTTCCCCCTCCCTGGGCAATGCCCTTTCACATAACTTACACATGAGTAAGGAGTGGGGCCATGTTTGTGCAGTTTATTTAGATAAGAGGGCAACCCCAGCCTCCTGGGAAGGGCTGCCGCAGAGGGCAAGGCGCAAGTTAGTTATTAATCACCATCTGGAGGAAGGCAGCGCTCTCAGCAGCATAGCAGCAGAGTGGGCACCACGCTGGAGTGCCCGTCCCATCTACCATCTCTATATTCAAACTGTACTTTGTCTCCAAGCCTCAGTTTCCCCCCCCCCCCACCGCTGTGGGGTGGGCAATGGCATTTCTCCAACCCCGGAGGCTTCTAGCCAGCTGGGTTGATGGAAAACACAGACATGAACCATAAAATGTACAATAGGATGAGAAGGTGACCAAATGTCGGTCTCCACAAGCACGGGCACGTGTGCCCACATGTAAGAATATGCACACACATGAATCATACACCCAAATGACTGAAAATTCAGAAGAAAAAAAGTTTTACTTTTTTGTTAAACAGAAACTATGTTTCTAACAAAGAGTTAAAACACAACCTGTGAGGTTATAAAACTCAAAATGAAGTCTGCTCTGGCTGAAACAGCTCTGGGCCTAGAGCCAGGACTATCTGCCCCACAGTTCGCCCACCCATCCACTGAGATCCCTAATCCCACCCCTCAGCAGCCCCCATGGTGCCTACTCTAAGCACTGGTATTCACAGCTCCCAAGCACCCCCATCTGTGAGGAACACACTCCAACTATCTTCTTTTTATGCTTTTAAGATGTACTTATTTATTTTTTGTATATGGTACTCTATCTGCATATATGCCTTTATTCCAGAAGAGGCATCAGATAGATGCCCTATAGATGCTTGTGAACTGGTTGCTGGGACTCGAACTCAGGACCTTTGCTCCTAATTGCTGAGCCATCTCTTTAGCTCCCAACCCCCAACCTTGCTCTTACAAGGAAGAGTGCACACGAATCTTCTGAGAAGCTGTGACTTTGCGGGACACTGGTTGCTGCCCAAATGTCCGTGAGCATGCTGTGTGAGTCACAGGGTGTGTGTGTACAGTGCAGCTGTGAGTGTGAAAGTAAATGTGTCAGAGCCACTGTGAGCAATAAATAGGGGCCACATGAGTGTGCTATGGAGCACAAAGAGCAAGCTGAAGGATAGGGGTTGTGTAAAGTCTACATATACACATGCTTGGTAACACAAAGTGAGTATTAAGTTGTGTGTGAGCAACAAGGAAGCTTCTAGAAGGAACCATAGAAGAATATGTATATCTTTGGAGTAGACCACATTTTCCTAAGTAGTCACAAAACAGCACAAATTGTAAAATAAGATCAGTAAAGTGGTCTTCATTAGAACTAAGAACTGTTCTCATGGCAAGAAATATTGAAAAGAAATTTACAATTTATATGTCTAAAAATCTTATCCAGGCCTAGCATAGTGGCATATGCTTTCACCCCAGCAGAAGGTTGGGAGGCAAAGGCGGACAGATCTCTGTGCATTCAAGGTAATCCTGGCCTACATATCGAGTACTAGGCCAGCCAAGGCTACACAGTGAGACCCTGCTTCAAATAAACAAACAAACAGAAGAACTTTTCCCAGATTATACAATAAATTCCTACAAATTAATAAGAAAAAGAATCACTTTAAAAAATCAAATTTGAAAGCTGGGCGGTGGTGGCGCACGCCTGTAATCCCAGCACTCGGGAGGCAGAGGCAGGCGGATCTCTGTGAGTTCGAGGCCAGCCTGGTCTACAAAGGGAGTCCCAGGACAGGCTCCAAAGCTACAGAGAAACCCTGTCTCGAAAAACCAAAAAAAAAAAATCAAATTTGAATGGCATTTTTATTTTTTAAGATGCATTTATTTATTTATTATGTGTCCAGTGTTCTGTATGCATGTTCGACACAGAAGAGGGAAACAGATCTTATCATAGGTGACTGTGAGCCACCATGTGGTTTCTGGAAACTGAACTCAGGACCTCTGGAAGAACAGTCAATATTCTTAACCTCTGAGCCATCTCTCCAGCCCTGAATGATTCTTTTAAAAAGAAGCCTTTTCTATGCTTGTTATGTGACAAGCACATAAAAAAAGTGTTCAACATCACTAACCAGCCAGAACGCACAAAACAAAGCCCACAGCTACACCCTTACACCCCTATCACCATGGCTGAAATTTAAGCAACATTGGTTCACCAAGACTCTCAGATGTCACCAGTAGTCTGGCAATATGTCTCAGAGGGTAAAGGTGCTTGCTACCACACCTGAAAACCTGAGTTTGGTCCCTGGAACATGGTGTAAGGAGAAAACCAACTCCTGAAAGTTGATCTCTGACCCCCATATTCATGCTGTACACATGTGTGCACACACATGCACATACATACAGAAAAATAATGTAAAGACCCCCTTCATGAGAGCATGCTGTGTGGGTAAAGAGAATGACACCTGCAGAGCAGGCAGACTTTCAACTTGACTTTTACGTATACAGACTAGGAAATGGTCATCCCAAAAGACAGTGAGGGAGCACGCCTAGGTGTTCATGGGACATGGAGAAGGGTGGGACTGGAGCGGAAGGTCCAGTCAGGTCAGAACAGAGGGAAAAGAAAAGGGGTAGCCTGGTAGAAAAGGGTTGGACAGTCTAGAAATCCAGGTTCAAATTCTAACTCTACCACTAGCTGTCCTGGTGGCCTTGGGGGATAGTCACTTAACCTCTCTGGTCTCAACGCTTTTTGAATAGAGAGAAATGGTCTGAGCCACACACCAGCTGCCTGTTGTGGTGGGTGGTGCTTAATACAATATCTGCACAGGGAACCCTCTTAGTCAGAGTGGCACAATGAGTCACTGCTTTCATCCCAGCAGATACCACAAGTGCTCAGAACAACACAATGGGCACTAAGAACCTCCGTGTTGTAAAGTAAGGGCTGGACCATCTGAGCAGGGTGAGCATATCCCACCAGCACTTTAGGATAACACAGACTGGAATAGAAAGAAGACCGTGATGGAAAACTCTTTGAAAAGAATTGCCAAGTGTGTGGCAGGGCCCCTGGACATGCAAGAGACAAGAGAAGGCACTTCATGACTCCTCAGAGAGGTTGTGTGTGACCTCAGAGTCTAAGGGACACAAATACTGTCTGGCTCATATCTAGGAAACCTAAAGGCAAGAAGCTGTCTAGACCAGCTGGAGCCAGGATCTGGGACTACCCAGAAGAAAGGGTCCTATTGCTATCCCATGGAGGGATGGCTTGCTAAGATATCCTAGGCTAAATTGTATTTCTTTTTCTTTTTTGGGGTTTTTTTTTTTTTGGTTTTTCGAGACAGGGTTTCTCTGTAGCTATGGAGCCTGTCCTGGAGCTAGCTCTCGTAGACCAGTCTGGCCTCAAACTCACAAAGATCCACCTGTCTCTGCCTCCCGAGTGCTGGGATTAAAGGCGTGCGCCACCACCACCCGGCCTAAATTGTATTTCTTGTGACCCCTAGGAGTAGCATAGGCATAAGCCTAGGGAGGCTATGGCAGGAAGGAAAAGGCAGCTACAGGGGTAAAGGAGACAGGTACTCAGGATGGAGCTGCACCCAGGAGACTCCTGTGTGCCTTCAGTCAGTGGAATCTCTTCTGTATTTCCTGAGCCTGGAATGACCCTTCAATAGTAGGTGTGTACCATGTTCCCAATGTGCACCATATCCCAGGATATGCTACATCCTTGGGCAGTTCTGGGCCCGCTCTCGGCCCAAAGCACCTTCCACTCCCAGGAAGATTTTGACCAAAGCTGGAGGCCAACGCGGAGTTAGAGAGACTTCACTGAAAACATTGCTTTGGCTTCCAGAATCTGCACCTGCCCCACTTCAGTCCGCTGGACATTCCTGCTTGAAATTCCAGCCTGACCTCCAGAAACAGCTGTTCTGTGAAGTCCGGGGCTGGGCAGAGGCTGGCAGACCTCTCCCAGCTTCCAAGGGGCCGTCAGGGCCATGACTTCCCTGCCTTGACTGCTCTAGTGTGGGCCTCTACTCCATCCTGGATGCTTGAGGGACAGAAAGGCAGCAGCTGGGCTTGGCAGAGGCAAGAGTGCACAGATTGCTAGGGACGGCTTAAAACAGCTGGGGCTGGGCCACCAGGCTGATCCCTTCCTGGTTTGGAGACTCAGAGCTAGTGCTTTAAGTTAGAGGCTTGGGGAAGGGGTTATTCTCTTGGTTTAGCTTTGGATGAGTAAGAGGGAAGAAAGGAGCTGCTATTATTGCGCATCTACTGTATCCCAGGTCTTGTGTCCGGGGCTTTGTGTGAACTGACCGAGATTTCCAAGAGCAATCACGTGGGGTAGACATTGTCATTTCCAGTTTACACACAAGGAGAAAGATATACAAGGAGTTAGGAGTCTAGTCCAGGGTGTTCTTGAACAATCTATGTAGCCAAGCTTGACTTGGGACTCCTGATCCTCCTGTCTATCTCACAAGTGTGCACTGCCATGTCCAGTTTGTGTGGTGCTGGAGATCAAGCCCAGGGTTCTGTGCATGCCAAGCAAACACTCTATACAAGCTGAGGTGCATCCCTCACCACTCAGAGACCATGTCCTCTGGCAAGCCCTGCTAACTGGCAGTATATGGTACTGCTGAGGGATGAGAGCCAGATCCACCAGCCTCTTTTCTACCACGCAGGAGCCAAGGACACCTAAAGGAGTTCCTTCTCTGCCCTTGGGCTCCTCGCCTGTAAGAAAAATGGCACCTTCCCTACAACGCTGTGAAGATGACGTGTGACCAGGTGTCAGCATAGTATGTGTGTTCAGTAATCTTTACTTCTGATAACTCTTATCATGACCTAGTGAGAGGACAGGATGGTAACCGTGGTTACCTCACAGGGGACAGGCTATTAGGGACCCTGAAGTTCAAGGTTAGGTGATGTCCAAAGTCACACGAGGTTCCCCAAGGTTGTTGCAGCCCTTGGCCTGTGGCTATGTAGAATACCAACTCCCTCCAGAGTCCCTGCCTACTTCTGGAGCCCTGGACTGAGTGTCTGAGCATGTGCCTGTCACACTCCCCCATCCCAGTGCACACACGGGCTGAGCTGTGTGCAAAGGCGAGGCTGTCTGTGTAGGTGGCTGGAGCTGCAGGCAGGCGGCCAGGAATGCTGCTTCTATGTGCTTTGTGCTCGGGGAGCGGCTTGCAGGGGTGGGAAGAGGTGGCTGCTTGGAATAGACAGAAAAGTACAGAAGGCTCCGTAAGCAAAATTTCTTCCCACGTGGCCTTTGCTCCGCTGCTCTAAGCTGGTGAGTCCTCACTCTGCCCTCAGCAAAGTTCTGCGTGCACATCCATGCTAGAAGAAATATTCTAGCTCCTCTCTTGGTCCCTTTAAGCCTCTGTTGAGCTTTTCCTTCCTTTTGCCCCCCCCCCCCGCCCCCACAGCACCCTTTAACTACACAGTAGTATTTACTCACACTGGAGGTCCATGGTCCTAAGGAGATCCCGGGGACCACCCCCCAACCCCATCCTCCAGTGGTGACCAGCCCACAACTGGGCATCTGGACAACCGCTGGCCTGGACTTCAAGAACGATCACATCCGCAAGGCGCATGGAGGAACCCGGCCCGTTCAGAGTAAAAATAACCTGTGGAATCAATTACAGCAGCAGCAGCAGCAGCAATTAGGGTGTCCGCAGGGGAATAGAGACGCACTGTTTAACTTCAGCTCCTTCCTGTTCCAGCAGCATGCTGGGCAGCATGACTAAGACAAACGCAGGTTACGTAACTGGTATTTCTCATCATCAGAAGCTGCTCAATCCCATCTTCCTTCAGAGAGAAAGAAAAATAGGAAGAGAAAGAAGATGGCCCCTGAACTCGCACAAGCCCTGGGGAAGAAATTCTAGGCCTCTCACTAAAGGAGCCCAACTTCCCACTCCTTCGCCTCAGGCAGGATCGCTTTTCAGAGCAGAACCAAGGGCTTTGGGCCTGGTGATCTCCGAAAGCCTCCTGGGATTCCATTCCTCAGAACAACTTTGACTCTAAGATCCTCCCGGCCAGCATGAGGGGGGCTTGTTTGTGTTTGGGGGGAACCCCATTGTTCCTTAGCCAGGGTCTGTGTACACAGGTGGTCATTAAGCACTTGCTAAAAGGAATTCATTTAGTAATCTTAACCATGTGACCAGGCTCAGCCTTGGTCACTCATTTCTCATCCCCAGGAAGTTGCCAGGCACTGGGAGGTGAATGGCCGGGGTGATTGGAAGGAGTTTCAGAAAAGTGACTGAGCCTGTGTGGTCAGGCCAGTGTCCTCCATTGTCAACAGTTGCTCCAGGAACAAAAAACCTTCTGCCTCTGGGACACTGTATCTCCTTACTTTTCTCAGTGCTACGACAACATACATGTAAAGCAACTTAAGGGAGGGAGGGTTTATTGTGGCTCACGGCCCGAGGTTATAGTCTATCACGGTTGGGAGGGCATGGCGTCTGGTACTCGAGGCCCCTTGTCACATGGCATCACAGCCAGGAAGTGGAGATGGACGCTGGTGCTCAGCTCCCTTTCTTCTTGCTACGCAGTCTGTGACCCTAGCCCACGGGAGGGTGACATAGGGTGGGTCTTCCCACGTCAGTGAACTCATCTGGACACTCCCTCACAGGTGATTCCGTAGGAGGCTCTAGAACCCTACCCGGTTAGCAATCAGCACTAGCTATCATGAACATCCTCGAGGCGAGTTCTGGAGAGGATGGAATACTGGGTAAGCCTGGAGGGCGCTCAGAAGTCCAGCAGGTCTTTGGGTGAAAGGGGCTCTGAAGCGGGTATCAGAAGTGGGGAGGGAGAGAGCCTGGCGGTGGGCAGGGATCTGTGTTGGGAAGCAAAATCTCCCACAGTGTTCGCTAATAACAACACAGCCTCTCAGAAAGGAGCTTTGGAGGCTGGTGAGGCAGGTGGGCTGAGAACTGGATTGGCACAGGAGAGGAGGGCGGGGTCTCACAGAAGCTTCTCCGGGGCTAGGGGTGGGTTCACCATTCTAAAAAGCTGGAGATGGGCTAGAAAGAGTCCTGGGAAAGAGAATGGCTCAGGGCCATCTGAGAGGGTGTGGAGCTATGGCCCTCCAATCATTCCAAGACCCTAAGTTTACTGGCAATGACCAAGGACGTAAATAAATTTCACTGTATGGGGGTAGATGCTGCCAACACCCTCCCCGGCTCAAGCACATAGCCCATACTTTGTAGCACACTAGCCAGTGTAGGACCAAGTGCACTGTGCCCGTGAATGTCCCAGAGATCTGCCCTTAACCAAGGAGAAGTGAGGATCCGGAGGACTGGGAGACACTGGGTGTGTTTGGTTCTGTCTCCCTGACCCTCCAGCAGGATGGCTCAAGTTCCTCCCTGATGGCCCACTGAAGGCCACATCTTCACGCTTCCTTTTCATTTCTGCCCTTTGCCCACACCTCCCACCTCAGCTCCCACGATCTCCTCCTAAAGCAGCTCCTTCAGCTTGCACCCTGCCTCAGGGTCCGCTCCTGGGAAACCCAAGCTAAGAGAATTAATAGACTTCCCTCATGATACAGCTGGGGAGACTGAGGCCCAGAGAGAAAATGACTGCTCTTAGTCACCAAATAGCTGGCTAAGTCACAGGAGATCCCAGGTGACCAGTCCTATCCCAGCGTCTCAGATCAGTGCAGGAATCATTGTTGTCCCTGTTCCTGTTTGAACAGAAAACAAGAGGCCCCAGCAGAGAGCAGAGAGAGGCTGGGGCCCCAGTGTAGTTCTCGCTATCCTGTCTCCATGGTAACCAGGGCAGTGCCCATTTATCTGGTGTCAGCAAAACAGCTGTGGCCTTTGGGTCCAGTTGCTGGGGCTGAAATGACATATTTGCCAAATGGAGTTATTATCCCTTCCAAAAGAGGGGGAGGGTGGGTCTTATTTTCTTTTTTCTCAGAGAAAGGGCCATGGAGTTCAGGGGTCACTCCATGTCAACATCACAGAAGTGCCAGGTCCACAAAAGGGACTTGAAGGGGCCAGAGGAGTACATGTAGACAGAGCAACCTAGAAGTGATGTTTGAAGGGAAGGAACACATCCTTTTAAAAGCAAGTAAATCTTATCCTGGGAGGTGGGGAGTATGATCTCAGAGGCAAAAATGCTGGTTCTCTCTCCTTAAATAACCCAAGGCCGCTTGACATCTTCGTCAGTGGATAGAACAAAGGTATTGTGCGCTCAGAGAAAGAACTAACTTTTCTCTCTCTCTCTCTGGTTATGTGACTTGACTCTGAGGAACCAGGCACACCCTGGCTCTCTGCCAAGTTCAGTAGCCAATGCACCCCTCATGAAGACACTCAGGGACATGAACTGACCAACTAATGATTCGGATCCCATCCTGCTTCTGGAGTGTTTGTGAAGAGCTAGCTGCAGATTTGGTCATTCATCTATTTATCCATTTATTTCATTCAGAACGCTCAGCAGTTTTCCTGCCTTGCTTTAGAAACACTCTATGTATAGAATGTGGTAAACGGTTCCCACTCAGCGGTGTGAGCTCACCCAGTGCACCAGCAACCAAGGCAAGCCAGGGCTGTACCACCGTAGCCTGTGAAAGGAATGGGAAGAGCTCGCGGATCTGTCTGATTCAAGTGCTTCGGGGGATACTTCGAGTGAACAACAGGGTTGGCTCAGCAATTTGGCTGGGTGCACAGTATGGGGTTGTGGGGGTTCAATCAGAAAGACAACTTGGGTCCCGGCCAGACTTGTCCATCTGTTCCTGAGAAGGGGAGTGTGGGTTGAGGAAAGAAGACAAGAGACAGAAGATAGAGTCAGGAGGGCTTCCAGTTAGTAAAAGCCCCTAACTCACAGTCCTTATAAGCACCAATAAAAAGGGGAGGGCCAAGACTCCCGTGATCCAAGGAACAAGCAAGCGTAATTACTTCCTTACACCTCAAACACCTGGTAACCACGCCCTAAGTCAAACATCTTGTCTGGTCTTTGAAGAGTAAGGCTTCCAGTAGCCACACCTTTGGTCGAACATTCTGCTCTTTGTCCTTGAGGAGCTAGAACAGGTTTGAACTCTCTGACCTTTAGTCAAGAAGGGATCCAAAACTATGGGCCCTCACAGAAAAGTACCTAGAGGGGGGAGTCGTTGAATGTTGAGGGTCATCTTGGGGGAACCCAGCTCAGGTGGGTATTTATCCCAAAGGACAGTAATAATGTTCTTATTATTGATATGAAGAGCCATTTATCATGTCCTGTTCATGTATGCAACTGACTCCTTGTCTGATGCTGATGGAAAGGAAGGAAGGAGTTAAGCTATTAAAGATTTTCCAGATTCTCTGTGTGTGTGCACATGTGTGTATGTGTGTGCCTATGTGAGTGTGCATGTGTGAAGGTCAGGGGTCAATGTCAGATGTCTTCCCAAATCACTGTCTACCCTAATTTTTCTGAGACAGGTTCACTTACTGAACCTGGACTCACCAATTCAGTTAGACTGTCTGGCCAATGAGGCCCAGGGTTCCTTCTGGCTCCTCCTCCCCAGAGCTGCGATTATAGATGCATGTCTCTCAGCCCACTTTTATGTGGTGCCAGGGATATGAACTCAGATCTTTATGCTCGTGTGGCAAGCACCTTACGCAGTAGCCCTACCCCTTCCTGTTAAGTATATTCTCAACAAGAACAGATTAGGCTGTGCTGTGCCTGCTAGGAACCAGGAGGCCCAGCCGATACCGGCAATAGCATGGACCATGGGCCTAGTGGGGCGCCCATTTGAGCTACTGGTAAAATTCCCCTGGTCTTCCATGATAAACCTGGAACACTTGGCATTTTTATAACCCAGCTACCAACCTTCTTTTTCAGGCCAAACTTGAGACTGCTACCACCAGGATGACTGTTTCCCATCACCCCCCTGACACCTACTGGAGGGGAGAAAATGTCACAGGGTGATTGCCTTGTTTTTCCAGGTTCTTCAGGGTGTTCCCCCTCCTACTGCGGAGGCCAGGCATTGGACATGTATGTTTCTGTCGATAAGGCGTGACGTAGACAGCTCTGGAAGCAAGGGACATGAGACGATGAAATGATCAGGGGGATTAATAAAGCCCCATTTGTTTCTGTCCTCTGGTAGCAACTGGTTATTAAAAAGCGTCTGAGTTGTTTTTCCTTCCTTCTGATGGTGATGAAACAGCCCCGCTAAAGTAGCTTTCTACAGGTTATAAAGGGACAGCCTGGCCATCAATAACCACTGCCCAGGGTGGAGAAGACAATGCTCAGGCCCTGATGAGCGTGTAGCTATGGGTCCCTCTCCGCCTTTACCAAGAAGTGAAGGAAGCTGGCCAGATTCAGGGCACACGTTCCTTGCCGTATCTTCAGCTAACTTCCACCAGGGAAAAATGGTGTCATTTGGCATGGTGAAGATAACTTGCTTAAAATGGCAGCTTCCAAAGGGAGGCCACAGGGGTTGGGGCAGCCAGAATCAAATCGTGTGTTATGAGCATCAACTCCATAATGTGAGCAGCAAGAGTTCATTTGTCCTCTGACTCTGCTGCGTGACTCTGAGTGGGTGGCATTACCCCTCTGAGCCTTGTGTCTGTCTTTACAGGAAGAGGTGGCCCACAGTCTGCAGGTTATGTGGGTGAAACATGGCAATTATGGTGTGGCCCTTCTGCCCCTCTGTCTCCTGAAGGGGCACCCCCTCACAGCTTCCAATGGCCAGGATACATCCAGAGAAGACCCAAGACTGGGGACTGAGGAATGTCAGGTGGGCGACCTGCCCTTCCAGTCTCTACCCAGGCACAGTGCCTCATGACTCCTCCAGTCTCCAAACTCAGAAGAGCATCCCGCCATGCTCTTCTCCTGCCATGCTCCGCATTACCATCTAACTTCCTGATCTTGTGATGCTTCGTCCCAGGTCCCCAGGATAAAACACCTCAACACACCAGAGCCCAGCTACCCCCTGCTTTGTTGTCATGGGAGACAAACAAGAGTTCTGCCACTTAAAGTTCTTTTCCCCATGGGCCCAGCTGTGTGCCCCTGAGAAGGCTAGTTAATGTCCTTGAACTCGGTAGCACAATGAACGTAAGAGGCCATCAAATGCTTCCCCGTGGGTTGCAGCTGAGTTAAGCATGACCAACACCCCCCCACACACCTCTCTCCAACATCCAATGCCTGTCGAGAGAGAGGCTCTTACAATGCAGCATGAACTGAGTTAAAATTATGTTGTTTTCCGAGTGTTTTTGTCAAAATCTCTGAACACCTGCGTTCAGCATATCCTTGCTGTAGGAGAGGGGCCTCTCTCAAATCTACTCTGGCTCCCACACAGCCTGGCGATACTCCCTAGCCTCGGACCTTGAAGTTTTGCTGTTCCCATGAGAGGGGTGGGGGAACCACAACTCCTCAAAGGTGCAGAGAAATTTCTACCAAGTTGACTATGTCAGAGGACAGCACTGTGTCCTGGTCCCTTGAACTGAAACTTGAAGTGAATTTGGCATTTGTGTGAAATCTCTGCTGTGTCTCCAGCTGCAGGACAATGGGGGCCGTTTATAACTTTTAAAGTGGAGGGAAAACATCTGGTTCAAATAACACACACATGCTCACACACACCAACAGGAACACATAACAATACACATAAGCAACTTAACCACAATGCACACTCAGCCTTTCCATTGAAGGACCCTGGGAAACAAGAACACATTGGCCCTGTTTGTAGGAGTCATAGACTGCTGGTTCTAAAGGTAAGACATCAGAGATGGTAAGCAAACTGTTTAAGGTCACACAGCATGTGAAAAAAAATCAAAAGGCCTAGAATCCTGGTGGCCCAACTTCTAAGCTCCAGGCTTTCAGAGCTCCAAATGACAGGACAAAGAAAAAAGGTCCCCCTGCCCACCTGAGGCTCTCGGACACAGAAGGGAAGCCACTCCCACCAAAAGGTCAGAGGGTTCCAGGCCCACAGGGAGCAGTTGGCTTTAATAATGACTAGTTGGGCCACCAGATCCTGTCACTGCAGCCAAAGAGACCTCAGAGTCATAGGCTCTTCTGGGACATGGTCCCAGACTCACAATTACCCACGAGTGAGGGGCATCCTGGGCAGCCCAGATGCACATAGAGAATGTGCTGCCCAGACAAGTATCCAGAGGTTGTAAACCCCCTCCCGCAGTGGCGGGGACAGGAAGAACAAGTAGGGCAGTGAAAGTGGCCAGCACACACGCAATGGGGACAGGCATGCGGCCACTGTCACCACCACAGGCTCCCCTGGGAACACAGCCTCTGCTGCAGCACCAATTCTCCAGGGAAACCAAGCTGGCCTGGCTTCATCTTGTTCCTCTTTCCTGATTATTCTGCTCTTCCTTGGGCCAGAGTCCCAGATCCACTGTCCAAGGGCCTACTTGGTTTTTCCCCAGGACAGAAATCCAGGGAGGTTGTATAGCCATGCGGCATCCTACTCTGCTCCCACCCAGAGACAGAGAGCCTGGAGGGAGGGGCCACACCCCTTCATCTATACCTATTTCCACTCCCTCCCTACCCTGTGCCCCACTCCATTAAAACCGAGCACCCCACAATGAGGGCAAGAAGAACCTCACTTTTGTCTTCCAGCCTATATCTCCTGGTCCCTTTGGCCACCTACTATAGGACTGAAGAGCTGAGAACCTCAGTGTGCGTCTGGGCCAGCCCCATCACTAAGAGGGAATAGTGCCTGGAAACACATCTCTGGCCATGCATTTTAGACCAGGGACCCTTGACAGGTACTTTTTCTCAAATGTAGGCACCTTCTAGGTATTTCGAAGCTACTGAAGTCAACAGAAGACAAGTCCTGGTTGATGGATGAACTTACACTACGGGTGGAAGGACAAATAATAAACACACTCGCCAAGCAGCAGCAAGAGGAAGGATGTAGCTGACCGAAGAAACGGTATGTGGCAGGGACAGCCTCTCTACCCCACTACCGTAGCAAAGACCCAAAGGAAGGGAGGGAGGGAAACACGAAGATATATGCAAAGATACCAGACGAAAGTGCCCAGGCCCTGAGGTGGGAGTTTGAGGAACTGGCAGGAGTTTGAGGAACTAGAAAGAGCAGAGGGAAGGGTGCTGTAGGTGACAGCAGATAAGAGATGAAGGGGACACATCACACAAGCCTGTAGTGTAGGGGAAGGATTTTGAATCTGATTAAGTGTGGGAAGGGAAGTTTCTGGAGAGTTTCAAATAGAAGGGTGAATGATGTAGCTTCAACCCTAACGACAGGGTGACGATCAGAGGAGGTCCGGGAGGCCAATGAAGGACGACCTCACCCATGCAGGCAGCTAACAGTGAAGACCCAAGGATCTCGATGGGGTAGAAGCGGAGCACACCTCAGACTGGGCTGGGGAGGACACGAGCATTGCAGAAGAGTCAAGAGTGCGGCCACTCTCTTCAGCTGAGTGGCTTGAAGAATGACATTGCCACTAAGTAGGAAGATGGGAGGTCAGGCTAAGGTGTCCTTCACACAGGCTGTTGGATGCCTTCTGGACACCCAAGGAGGCATGGTTAGCATGTGTAGCAGGGTCTGGAGAGAGAGGCTGAGAATCTGGAGCAGAGACCTGAGTTGAGAGGACAGGTGCCCTAAGGCTGAGCCTGCATGAAACGCCTGAAGCCTTAGATGCCTATTGACCTGTTCTCCCTCTGCCCCTTGCCCTGAACTCTAACCTTTCATCTCCAAGGGCATCTTTGTTTCTATAGAACCCTCCAGCAGGCAAATCTGATCCAGGGCTTGAGATCCACACAAACTTATAAACATACTTAAAAACGTGATTTATTTTGTGCATTTTTTAAACCCTCTTTTTGTGGTTTTTCCAGAGATGAACTCTGTAGACGACAGTGTCATACTCGATATGGAAGGTCTGGGTGAGTCTGCTGGGGAAGCGGGCCAGAAACCGATCTGGAATTTTCATTGCTTCCTCTGGAGAGGTCTTTTTTTTTTCTCTTCCGATAGGAGAGCTGGAAAGGCTCCAGGTGGCCATCTGGCCTCCTGCTTCAGCATCTGCACAGGAGGAAACTGAGTCCCAAGAGAAGGATTGACTTGTTTGAGGTCACAGCCGGCCTTTGGTGGTGAGATCCTATGCTGAGCCAGACAGCAACCCAGCAGAGGCTGACCTCAGCCCAGGGCTGCCCTGTCTATCACCTTGCCATGACCGCATCAGGGTCCTTAGAAAGATAGAGATGATCTTGCCTCTTCCTTCTGTGGCACCTCCGGCTATTCTAAGGGCCACGTGTACAAATTACTAACAGGTCTTGGAGACATCTGGGCACTCCTCGTCCCCAGATTTATGACGAGGCTCTGGCCCCCAGCTAATACCCTCCTTTGTGATAGTAATTTACTGATTATCAACTTGACAGGATCTAGAATTACCTAGGAGGCACACCTCTGGGCACATCTGTGAGGGAGTTTCTAGACTGGGTTCACTGAGGTGGGAAGGAACATCCTAAAAGTTGCCTGTACCATCCCAATGGCCTTGTATCCCTAATACAAGGGAGAAAGTTAGGTGAGCAGCGGCGTTATCTCTCTCTGCTTCCCGACTGTGGCTGCGATGTGACAAGCTGCCTCATGCCCTGCCATCGTGTCTACCTGGCTTCTCTCACCTTTCAGGTTCACCTGAGATGCTCCACCCTTCAAGTGCCCCTCTTAGCATCCCATGGCTATGTGCCTAGTCCTGTGCTTTCTCTAATCTCTCTGCCTCTCCAGGGTGTGGTTACGCTAATGGCCACATCCTGGAGGGCAGCAGCCTAAATCCAGGAACTGGTGCTGAGGCTGAAGCCAAAGGAGATGCTCCCTAACCAGCCCATACCCAGGGAGGGTGTGGGATCACAGCTTTGGAAGGCTCTGCCAGGGGATTAGCTGTTTGGTCCACGCATCCTTGCCTGTAAGACAATTTAGTAAACACATCACTCCTGGCATCGAGGTGAAATTCTTTGGGCTCCAATCTGAGCCACAGTAGGACTCCTACAGGAAGTAACTGTAGGCTTTGTTGTTCGAGATATGGGTCTCACGTGCCAGGCTGGCCTTAATCTCTGGAGCTGATAACCTTGAACTCTGACCTTCCTACCTCTACCTTTTGGGATTATAAATATACTCCACCGTGTTCCATCTAAGTAGTGTTGGGATTGAACCCAGGATGTCCTGCAAGCTAACCCTGAGCTCTATCCCATCACACCTTGAGACAGGTCTTGCTATGAAGACCAGGCTGGCCTTGAACTAGCATTCCAACACTCCAAATCCTGCTGCTTCAGCCTCCTGAGTGCTTGGATTACAGACATGCACTACCACACTAGCAATTCCTTTTCATGATGTTTTTCATCCTGGCTCAGTTCTAAGATGAATTTATCTCGAAGGTTCTCATACAGAGAGCCCTGTGTACCCTAAAAGAAAATACTTAGCATCCTTGATACAGTGATGGTAGCCATGGCTGCATGCTTAGCTTAGCAGCTATGGCTGGGCCTTATACCTCCTGGAGAGCAGCCAAGAGTAACAGAAGGGTGACAGACCCCGGCTCCAGCCGCCTGACCTGTGCATAGACATCCCTTGCCAGCGGCCGGCCAGGTACTCCCTCTCTCCCACTCACCCTCTGCCTCTGTGTTCAGGTCATTCTCCCTGCCTGGCATTCAGCCTGGGCCATTTCCTGTTCCCTGAACATCTCTCTTCAGTATATTCATGCGATTTCTCAGATCATTCCCTATCCCTTCCAGAACCTTCCTTCAAAACTCACCTCAAGAACAACAGTGTCCTCTTGAGGCAGGGTAGAAAGGCAGGGGAGTTTGGGGGACATGAAAAAGTCAAGAACCCCTCACCCTGAGATCCAGTTAAGCCTGTCACCAGCAAGAATTCTAACTGAGGAACAACTGCTTACAGCTTTTCTCCCTGACCAGCCATAAACCTGCCATTTTCTAGGAATCTCAACAGGAACCGTTTACAGGGAAAAGACAAAGGCCCTTGTGCAATCCCAGTGGCTTCTGGTCTCACCTCACCTGATTATGATTCCACCCCAGGGAATCTCCAGGACCACCCTCTGATCTCACTTATCAAAAGGGAGAGGAGAGGAGGAGGAAAAACAGGTTTCTTGGTAAACTTTGGAGGTGGACCTTGAGAGCTACTCACATGAAATTGAACTGTGACTCCATCTTGATTACTGTCTTACTCCCCTCTGCTCTCTCTTGGGAAGCTCATACCCCAACTTGCCTGTCTTTCCTCTGAGTGCCTCTCTTTCCCTTAAACTTCATGCTTAAGGCTATATTAAAATATATTGAATGAACTTTCCAATGCCACTTCATCATAGACAGTCTTGAAATTTTTTTGTGTCAATGTCACGAACCCCGGTTTGGCCCAAGTCACAGACTCTAAGTGTCTAGGGGAACTCCTCGGGCTGCTGAGGAGGACACCATGGAGCTATGTCTTCGGACCCCTCTCTGCTGATACCCTGACTTCCCAGGTCCCCTCTGTACCTTCCTCTCTATGATGTGTGACCACGGTGACAGTGAGGAAAGCAGCAGAGGTGATGGTTGCCTGTGCTAGTCGGCTACTCCTCCAGGTACTACTTGAAGCTCTCCCATCATTTCAACTAACCTAGATAAGAACCTCTGAGGAAGGGACATCTCTGCTGTGTAAGCAAGGAAACCACACATGGGTGGGTGCAGAGCTTGCTTGACCCCCGAGGGTGGGAACAAAAGTGCTGACATTTGTCCTCGGATCCGTGTCCACAGCCACACTGGGGAATTGTTTCCCACCCAACTCCCTGTGGGTTTTTGTGTTTGTTTTGTTTTGTTTGATTTTTTGAGACAAGGTTTCTCCATGTGACAGTCCTGGCTGTCCTGGAACTCACTGTGTAGACCAGGCTGGCCTTGAATCTGCCTGCCTCTGCTTCCTGAGTGCTGGGATTAAAGACGTGTGCCACCACCGCCTGTCGACTCCTTATGTTTTGCAGCTAGAATTGTTGTCTGTGGTAGAGAGATCTGTCTCCCTTGGCCTTGCATCCTCAGAAACTGGCACCAGTGGGCATATGAGGGGCATGACTGCCAATCAACTCACAGTTAACTTTCATTTCAAAGATCCCTCCTCCCACTCACCCTGGTCAGATCTTTTCACAAAACTGTCTATGGCTTTGAGTGCCTCCTGTGCCACTGTGGATTCTACAATGTGCATGGATGCCAACTAAAGATTGCTCCCAAGTGCTCCCAAGCACTGCCATGTTGTAAGTCCCAATGCTGAAGACTTGTGTATAAATCATGTCTTGGGAATGAGGAAATGGCCCAGTTGGTAAATTGCTTGCAGTGAAACATGTCCACCTGAGTTCAGGTCCTCAGACCCATGCAAAACAGCCAGATGTTGTGGCTTACATCCACGATCCCAGTGCTGGGGGTAGAGATAAGGGGGTCCCTAGGGTTTGCTGACCAGAGGCCTAACTGAATCAGGGGGCTCCAGTTCAGTGAGAGGCAACGTCTCAAAACTAAGGCAGCATGATGGAAGATACCTGACCTTAACTTCTGCCCCCTCTGGCTCTGTCATTTGAGCCTCAGGTAGTAGGACAAGGTGGTATCTGCCCTCCCTGCTTTGCAGGCAAGAAAACCAAAGCTCTCTAGTGGCAATGCTATCATCCCACCAGTGAACCAAAGCTCTCTAGTGGCAATGCTATCATCCCACTAGTGAATCGAAGCTCTCTAGTGGCAATGCTATCATCCCACCAGTGAACCGAAGCTCTCTAGTGACAATGCTATCACCCACTAGTGAACTGAAGCCTTCTAGTGACAATGCTATCATCCCACCAGTGAACCGAAGCTCTCTAGTGGCAATGCTATCACCTACCAGTGCTCTCCATGCCTGGCCCCAAATCCTAGGCCTCCCCATCCGCATCTCACCCACAGTCCAGCTGCTTCCCGTGTTTCCCATTCCCTCGTTTTTTGCACCTAGCAATCAGTAGGCCTGCAATAACTGTGAACTGGATTAGACCTGAAGGAATGCGGGTGGGTGGTCTGAGAAAAATGTGCCACGACTCAGCATTCCAAGGGAAAGGCAGAGACTCAGAGCCCGAACCTGGAAAAGCCTGCTCTTCTTGGATGGCCTTGAACAAATATGTGGGCTTCCTTTATGTAGAAAATGTCACTGCATTAGTTTCCTAGTTTCTTTCTCCTGCCGGGGCTAAGGAGAATTACGCAATCAGAGGCTCGCAGTGAGTCACCTCCTGCTCAGCTGCCAAACCATCCTGCTGATACCGGCTCTGGTACACACTCCCACCCAGCTCGTGGGTGGCTGTATTTAATGTGCACAGCTTTTCTTCCTCTTTTGTCCCCCCCCCCTTTTCCTCCATCCTATTCTTCTTTTCTCCTTTTCTTTCCCATCTTTTTCTTTTTCTTTGATGAGATCAGATTTCAGCACTCAAGTCTTTCAGGCTGCAATCGCAAATACGTGTACCCTTTTTGTATGCCACAGAGGGAAGAAATTCGTTCTGGGGATGCCATCATGGGAGGTGGCAAGAGGGGGTGCGTGGGTGGCTGGATCATCTTTTCAGGGTAGACAGAAGTTGCTGTCCACTGAACCAGCTACAAGCACTGCCACCCACAGCATGCTGGGGTAAAAAAAGAAGAATTGGGCTTCTGAGGCCCCATACCATGGCCAAAACCCTTCACACCCAATACACAGGCCTGTGTACTCAGCTGAGTGAAATGGACTGTAGACTCTGGTGGTCTCAAGCCAGGGCAGTTCTGTGACCAGCGCCCAGGATCCAGGCTGAACAAGGCTGCCTCAGCCAGCAGCTGCTAAGGGATATTTGGAAGGCCAAAGCTCAGGTTCCCAGAGACAATGGCTCTTATGGCATCATTGGTCTCTAGAATGCCACTGGGCAGTCCAAGGCATGGGGGCAGGCTTGCTCTTTGGCTATGTTTCCTCTGAGGCTGACCAACTGACCCAGAAGACAATTAATTGGCATCGGAGAGGTGGGACAGTGGAAACCAAAAGCTGGCCCTGGTGTCTTCATGGATGACAGCCAGCCACTAGCAGTGCTAAAGAGGGACCTTGGGATGCTAGCAGCCCAGGTCCAGCAGCAATCACTAGAACCTTCTTTGCCATCTCTCCTAAGACTTGCCATGTGTACAACACTCAGTGATCTCCAGGGTACTTCCCACACATGACCTCATGCCTGCGATGCTGAGGAACCAAAGCCCAATATCCAGCATCAAGGAGAGCCAGTGGTACCCAGAGGCCCCCTTTGCAGCCCTAAGTCTCTGGCCTCCCCCTGAGCAAGAGAGGAGCTGCGCACACTCCATATAGGGGTAAACAACCTGCTGGGAAGGGAGAGGAACGGGCTTTCACTGTGCCAGTTCATGCTGAGCACCCACAGGTAATTCTGCCTTGTAGGACCTCGCTTGCCAGCTACACAGACACAGTTGGTAAATAAGTTAACATGGCTTATAACAGGAGATACCAGGTTTCTGCCTGAAAGCCTCTGATGGAGCAAAATCAGGAGGATTTGCAAGGCCTTTTGCCTCTTGGACCCTGTTTCTCCACTTGCCTGATCCCCAGCCTGTTCACTGGCCCTCCAAATATACCAGTTCAGCCCTGCCATGGTTTTGGCTTTGGAGACTCTGGTGTGTTTGTGCAGTACACCCTCTGGTCTTTTCAGAAATGCAGGCATAGCAATGAGGCCTTCCAAGAACTCTCTAGAATGGCAGCACTCCTCCCTCCCAAAGCCTACCAACTCCTTGACTCCATTTTTCTTGGCAGCTCTGAGCAGCATCACAGACTGGGCCTTTCTCAATCCATTCCTTGCCTGCCTGCTTCCTCTCCACCAAGCTCCAGGAGGGCAGGCCTTTTGTGTTTTATCCCCCACGTAACGTCTGCAGCTTTCATAGCCACTGGGCAGCTAGGAGAAAGGCCGCAAGGGTATCCGATCTATATACGCCGCAAGCATAGAGAGGGGGTTCCTGGGATGCCTCTGCAAGCTGCCTGTCCCCTGAATGGTAGCATGTTTGAAGTTCTTTCTTTCCAGATGGACTTAGACTGGATTTGACTATGGAGACAGAGTGCTTGTTTAGCATGGAAAAGGCCCTGGGTTCCACCCCCAGCATCAAATAAACCAGGCACGGCAGTATAACCAGAACTTACAAGGTGGAGGCAGGGGGACCAAGAAGTTCAAGACCATCCTTGGCTGCATGGAGAGTTTGAAGTCAGTCTGGACTACATGGGCCCTACCTTGGAAAACAAAGAGAGAACTTTAACTTAAAAGCCTGGCTCCTGTCCCCATCATTTCTCCAGTAAAAAGTTTTTCTTTTTATATAAATTCTAGAGTTTTTAATATTCTCTTTTCCTGCTTCCTCTGCCACATAAACAATGAAAGCATGTCAGAAAAACGAGTAGATTTTGATAAAACACCGAGCCACTGTGTTCTCAAATGTTATGTAAGAAGTCACTAGGATGTGGGCTTTCCACTGCCTCTCTCAGCCTACACACGTGCACATACACGCACACACACACACCACTGCATACTCACCACACACACCACACACAACCCCACATACACCTTGCACACCCCTCACACATCATACATGTCCCCCCACATACACATTCATACCCCATAGCACACAAACACACATATATAGGCACACACCCTATACCCCCACACACCCTATATACCATACACACCCCTCACATACATACACACACATACCTCACAGCAGACAGACACACATACATACATATATACATACACATAGACACATACCATACATATCCCATACACACATAAACACCCCCTCCCACACATACACAAACCCCTCATATGCATACACACATACCCCATGCACCGTACACACCTCCTCACACACACACACACACACACCATACACACCCCATACACACATATACACCCCCTCACACACATACACACACCCCCATGCACTATATAC
>JABTXL010021222.1:735715-766260 GCA_025134845.1 Neodon shergylaensis | reverse complement strand
ATACAACACATACACCATACAACACACACACCATACAACACACACACTATACAAAAAACACACATCATACAACACACACACCATACAACGCATATACCATACAACACATACACCATACAACACACATGCCATACAACACACACACCATACAGCACACACACAAAGCCCACTTATTTTAGAGGTCTCTGATGTTAACTTTGTTTTGCACCTGTTAGAAGCTCGTGACACAAGGAGGACCTGGTGGTCTTAAATATCTGGACTGGGCAGAATCATAGGGCAGCTGAGAAAATCCAGGACCACAAGGATGTGGGTTGAGCCCCCCGGGGTGAATTTCTGGTGGGAGGAGCCTCCTAAGGGCTTGTTCATGGGGCATTCTTTGGTGCTTCGTGGGTATATGTCGTGTCATAGTTAGGTCACTGCAGTCACAGTTTAGATCCTTTCCTGTTATGGATGGCGGAGTCTGCAATCCAGGATTGCAACGTGATCGTCACAGGTGGCTTGGCTGTCCCGGGATCGGTAACCAGTAAATACTTGTTGAATGAATGATACTTTTGTTTCCCAAGCCCATATGCTCATTTAGTCGTAGCTGGCCGAAAAGGTGAAAAAGATTCCCCAAGCGCAGCATGATTTGTGTGTAGGTATGTGTGGGCATGTGTGGGTGGGTGAATACACACTTGTACACGTGTGCGAGCACTCCCTTAAGCCTCATTTGACATATAGCCAAACTAAAGCAGATGAAGAGAGATGAAGCCCCTGCCTAGGGCCCCAGAAGGGGCACTCCCTGGAGAGTGTACCTTCATCCCAGCTGACTTGGGCTCCTTCTGAGTTCTCCACACTCTCCTGCCTGTCGCCTGCTCCTTCACCATATACCCTCCCACCAGTGCAAGCTCCACACACATGCAGCAATGGTTTGCATTTCTGTCATTTCTGGTGAGCCTCAGACTTTCCATGTTTTTATTTACCATCTGCACCTGTGTAAACCATTTGTCTCCTTCACTGCTGACTGAGTAGAATCTGGACACTGATTTTAGCTTTTAGTTAAACATTTACTAGTTTTTCAGTGTACCAGCAGTTTGTTACTCCCCCAGGTTGTTATTCTTCTCTTGTGGCCCTGATACGTTTTATCCAACAAAAGGTTTTGATTTGTGTGTGCACACATGTGGCTATGTGTGGGTGTTTATGTGTGCACACCTATAGGTGGGGATGTGTGGACACCCGAGGTCTAGTGCCTTCCTCGGCCACCCTCCATCTTATTTTTTTCAGCATAAAAACTGCTGTATTTTGTATATGAGTATTTTGCCTGCATGTTTGTGCATGTGCTCCATGTACTCCAGGTACCCCAGGAAGCCAAAAGTGGGCATCAGATCCCCTGGAACTGGAGTTGCAAACAGTTGTGAGCTGCCCTGGGGGTGGGGAACTGAACCCAGGTCTTCTGGAAGAGCAGCTAGTGCTTAATCTCTGAGTCATCTCTATAGCCCCAGAATTTTCTGTTTGTTTTTATGATTTGTTTCTCAGACATGCTACAGAAAAAAAAGGTACAGTGTGCAACTTTTCTCTGCATAGCAATTATCTCAAAAACATTTAATTGATAGCCATCACTTTCCTTATTGTTAGTTTATTCTCAGTGTCACTATATATTGGCTTAGCTTGGGCTTCCACTGATCACTTTTCTCCATTACCATATGGTTTGAATAATTGTTACTTTGTGATATGTTCTGAAATCTGGAAGACTAAATTTGTTTTAACCCTTTAAAAAAAGAGCTTCGGACTTTGCTATCATTTAGTCTAAAAGTTTCCTTGTGATCCACTTATCATGAACTTGCCAACACACCCTTTAAGAAACAGAATACATAGTACATCATCTAGAGGAAAACCGTTGGTAACTAGAGGTAACCAGAGGAAAACCGTTGCCTTGTTGGTATCAGTCTTTTAGGCTGGAGCAGACATCCGGTCAGTATTCTCACCTTTATTTCTCTTCTTATGGTTCTATGACCTTTTTACACGACATTTCATGGGGATTGGGAGATGGCTCACTTGGTAAAGTGCTTGTCATGCCAAATATGAGGATCTGAGTTCCATCCCCAGCACCCATGTAAAAAGCCAGGTACTGCGGTACATGCCTATAACCTCAGAGCTGGGAGGTGGGGACAGGGTTTGCAGGCCAGGCAGTCTAGCTGAATCAATGAGCTCCAGGTTCAATGAGTGACCCTGTCTCAAAAAATGTGGTGGAGAGAAACTGAGAAAGATATCTGACATTGATCTCTGACATATACACACACATACACACCACATGCCTCTATACACATGCAAGAAATTTTATGATTTGAGGTAAACACATGTCTACATATTGTGTGTCTGGCACTCAATGAAGGTGGCATGTGTTTTCCAGTACAGCATGCCCTGTGTGCCAGAATGGGAGCTCACGGCTCACAAGAAGGTTTGAAAGATTAGAAACCATACACTCCTTTTGGGGCATGAACAGTGCCCTGATAGCCGTAGGCAGTGGGAAGATGGGACAGGGGATGGAAAGACCCTCAGAGACTACGGAAGTCCTGTAAGAGGGCTAGGGGCCACCATTAAATAATGAGGTTATATGAATGGACTTGGGCTGTCACATTGCCATGCAGAGGAGTCAGAAATGAGGCCTGTTTGGTCCAAGGGTTCTGTTCCTGACCTGACAACTCATGGAAAGACCTTTTATAGTCCCTGGGTCCTTTGAAATGCCATTGGCCAATGTCTGTGCTACTCTTCACCTGTTTAATTGCTCAGGTGCAAAGGAGGCGGGAACAGGCAAAAACTTGCTTTTTGTTGCTGTTGTTATACACTTAAAGATGATCTAGAACTTCTGACACCCCCCCCCACCTCCACCTCCTGAGTGCTTGGATTACAAGCATGCAATCATCACACCGAGTCTCTGCCATGCTGGGACTCAAACCTAGGACTGCATGCATGCTAGGCAAGTTGACCGCATCCCCAGCTCCTGTGATTTCTTTCAAATGCTCTTTACATACGTCAAATTGTTGTCAGAAGGCCACTTGCTCATTTTCTGGCCGCCCAAACTCCCAAAATAATCACACAGAAACTATATTATTCAAATCACTGCTTGGCCAATCACTTAAGTGTATTTCTGGCTAACTCATATCTTAAATTAACCCATCTCCATTAATCTGTGTATCACCATGAGGCTCTGGCTTACCCGGTAAAGTTCCAGCGTCTGTCTCCGGTGGGACTGCATGGCTTTTCCCTACTCCACCTTCTTTCTCTCAGCATTCAGTTTAGTTTTCCCTGCCTAGCTCTGTTCTGCCCTATCAACAGGCCAAGGCAGTTTCTTTATTCATTAACCAATAAAAGCAGCACATATACAGAAGGACATCCTACATCATCAAACACTCTTGCTAAAACCTCCCCACTGTCTGGTGAGGCACATATCTGCCACTTTGAGCACTGGGAACCAAGGCCACAGGAAGTTAGGGATGAAGGCCACAAACACAGAGCCATTGGGTTTCAGACTGGAAATGAACTTGGTGGTGTCCTCAAAGCCCTCATCCCTTAGACTCCCTGCTCAGCATTCTTGGAGTGCAGTGTCTTGGTGAGTAGCCTGGGTACTTGTAGAATGAAGCAATAGCAAATCCCAAGTCTGGGCTGCCATATCAGTCCCCTCATTCATCCACTCTATAGTTTCAGCCACCACTGTCTATCGGTTCTGTCCTCCTGGTCCAGGGTTCTGAGTGTCACACCCTTGCACAGCTGCTTCCTGCTGCTAACCTAGCAGGATAGCTCCTGTCGTAGGGAGCTGGCACGATCTCACCCTCCTCCCATCATAAGATGTGCTCCTCCCTCGCTCTCTTTCTTGACCACCTCTGTTCTGTCCTTCATTCCTTCTGTGGGTCATTCCCCAGAGTTCCAAATGTTATCTCATAGTCTCTTTAAGCCGGTGTCTTCCAATGGGCCTCAACGACCCTTGGGGGAACCCTGTGAATGGCTGGGAACCTGGCCCTCGGCTTTCTGTTCTCCTAACAACTTCAAGCTGTCTTACAATCCTTTGTGTCTCAGAATTCTTCAGAGCCATGACTCTTTCCTTGACTGACAAAGATGCAAATGCATTTTTTTTTCTGAGACAGGGTTTCTCTGTAGCTTTGAAGGCTATCCTGGAACTAGCTCTTATAGACCAGGCTGGCCTCAAAATCACAGAGATCCACCTGTCTCTGCCCCCCCCCCCCCCGAGTGCTAGGATTAAAAATGTGTGCCACCACTGCTTGGCGCAAACGCACTTTTGATACAAACCTGAGTTGACTTTCCTGCCAGGGACCCTGTCAGTTACAGAACCTGCCTTAAGTCCCTCTCAAAGGGAGCTAACCTGTTTGCTTTACCTGTCTTTAAGAACCTAGTTTGAGGCCAAATGGACCTGCTAGTCAGTAGATTGGTTGGTTATTAACAGATGTCATGGTCTGGTAAGGCATGTTAGGGGCCAGGTAGATGCCTCAGTCAGTAAATCACTTGTCTTGAGGACCTGAGTTCAGATCCCCAGAATGTACATAAAAGCCTGGATATGTCAGTGCTCACTTATAACCCCAGAAATGACGAGATGAAAAACAGGAAGATGCTCAGATTTACTAACCAGCTAGCCTGGCCTATTCAGTAATGCTCCAGGCCAGTGAGAGACCCTGCCTCAACCAAAGGGTGGAAGGTGCTTCTGGAGCGACCCCAAAGTTGTCCTTTGACCTCCATATACACGTGCATATTCATGCACACCCACAGACATGAACATGTACACACATCCGAAGAAAGAAAGGCATGTTAGCTGCTTAGGTTTTCTAGCAAAGACATACAGAGGGGATGAGGCCATTAGTCAAGAGTAGAGAGTGAAAGGAGGTAGGAGAGTAGGGGGGTGAAGCCACAGCCAGGCTTCCTGCATCCAAAAGGAAGCTGCGGTCCAGGGAAGAAGCTGATAGGAGTGGGTCTCCTTGAGAAGGAAGCTGGGCATGGCAAACAGGATCTGCTTTAAGAAAACTCTGACATTGTCTTTCTTTTTCTGTTTTGCTAGCCACCAGTGAAGATCACAGTGGGACATCGCAGGGGGCCCCAAGTCCAACTCAGATCAAACAAATTTTTGATCAGGCAGTGACCTTGGGGGAGGTGGCAAAAGGGGGGAATAGCCTCAGATCTTCTCTCTAGGGAATAAAGACAATAGCCGCC
Source organism: Neodon shergylaensis (assembly GCA_025134845.1). NCBI lineage: Eukaryota > Metazoa > Chordata > Mammalia > Rodentia > Cricetidae > Neodon > Neodon shergylaensis. Next base: position 761,064 of record JABTXL010021222.1, on the reverse strand, counting down.
CATGGCTCTCCTGAACTGGACTGCCAGCCCGAGCCGGTGAGGCGTGGCTACTTGGCTTCAGTGCTTAAACTCCGGTACTGTGGAAGCCAGCGGTGTTTGTTATTCTGGTAGCTGTGGTTTGGAGAAGCCTCATTGTCTTCAGCTGGGAGCCTGGTGTTCACACAAACTCGTCTATTGTCCTGCAGGACCTACCAGCACTAGGTCACAGGCTGGGCCTGCACATGCTCTGTGCATTCTGATAAGACCCCAGTAGGCTGGGGGCTGATCCAGTGCCCTGATGGTTCTGGGGGTTGAGTGAGGAGCAAGTACCAGGTAGGACAGCCATCTCTGGATCTAGATAAGCAGATCACAGCACTGGCTATTGCAAAGACTTCTGGGTAGGAAACCTCGTTTCATGATTAACCAGGTGTGTGACCTTGGGTAAGTGACTCCATCTATATCTTCATCTATAAAATGAGAATCATCACAATATGTCACAGTACACCTTGTACTGTTATCATCTGATAAAATAATCTCTTAAGTTGACTAATACGGAAGTCTCACCTTTAGAGACCAAAAATGGTTTATAGCAATGCAGTTGTGGCTAGCCCATAGCAAGCGCTTTACAAATGCAAATATAAAATGTGTTGGACTGGGGAGATGACTCAGTGGGTAAAGTGTTTGCCGTGCAAGCTTGATGATCTAAATTTAATTCCCAGAACCCATGAAAAATGCCTAGGTGGCAGGGACTTGTGATACCAACGCCAGGGAGGCAGAGCCAGGAGGATCTGGGATTCCCTGGCCTAATTGGTGGGCTCCAGGCCAACAAGAGATCCTGTTTCCAAACCAAAACCAGAGCAATGTAGAGGGCTCCTGAGGAACAATACTTGAGGTTGTCCTCTGGTCTTCACATGCACTCCCATGCACATACATACACGCATGCGCGCACACACACTCGCGTAAATACAGACAGACTGAAGTGTAAATTTCATTCATGTCTGTGAAGGTTAACTTTGTCACTTTACACAAACTAGAATCCCCAGGAAGAGAGTTATGACAAACAATTGTCTACATTGGGTTGGCCTGTATGCATGTCTGAGAGAGACTGTCTTAACTAAGTTAACTAATATGGGAAGACCCTGCCCAGTGTGGGTGGCACCATTCCCTAGGCCTGGGATCCTGAGTTGTACAAGAGTGGAGAAATGGAGCTGAGCACCAGCAAGCAAACACCACAAGCATGTGTGCGTTCCCTTCTCTCTGCATGACTATGACGTGACTGGCTTTTCTAAGTCCTGACTTGACTTCCCCACTATGGACTGGGACCCGGAATTGCAATCAGAAACAGACCTCTTTGATCTCTAAACTGCTATTTGTCAGAGTATTTTGCCACAGCAACAGAAATGAAACAGGAACAAGGCTCATTATTATTTCATCGCTCGCTCACAGCAAGTGGCAGCTACTTTGACACAGTCCTTCCCGGGCTGGCCATGAGAGAGGAAGTACTCATGAGCTGCTCAGTGCTCAGGCCCACTGGGAGCCACAGTGCTCCTTCCAAGTTCTCTCCATCCCACCCCCACCCCCACCCCCGACAAACAGGCTTATATTGTGTGACCTTATAAAAAGATTTTTCCAGCTCAGATTCCAAGAGTCCTCAGACCATTAGACTTCTCAGCTGTGTTACCTGTTGGCCACTTACAAGTGAAAAGTTCTAGAAGTTGCTGACATGGTTTCCCCTAGTTGCTGCTCTCTCTCTCTGGGAGCCTCAGCAGCTGGTGACCCCACAGTGAACCCTGGGTTCCACTTACTGCTCAAGTCATTATTTCAGACTCACATCTTTAGTATAAGACATCCAGGTCTTGAGCCAGCGAGACGGACCAGCAGGTAAGGATGTTTGCTGTCCAACCTGAGTTTGGTCTGATCCCGGGGATACGCCTGGTGGAAGGAGAAGACAGATGCCCACATGCATGCTGTGTTGTGCCCCCCAACACACACACACACACACACACACACACACACACAGGCTCTACTTGCGATCTTTTTTAGGTTTGACAAATGATTCTATGGTTGTATCCTGAACCCTGGAAAACAGTTTTCCTGAGGAGATTATGGGTTTGTCTTTGTTCAGAAGCCATGTCTGTACTGGAGCATTGAGCTCAGAAACTGTGTCTACACTGCAGCACTGAGCTCAGATGGGACATCCATCTTCAGTCTACCAGCCTAGAAGATTCAATAGACTTTTCTATGAAGCAGAAATTTTTGAAGGACTGTCCCACCTTGTCTTGACAAGATTTTGTAGTCACGCTCTCTTGTGTTCTACTTGTACAATTTGGGCAGCATTCCATCAGCAATTGAGGCAAGAGCACTTTCTTGCCCAGTGACTTACTTTTGCCACAAAGAAAGTAAGCTCCATGTAGAGTTTCTTTGATACTCATTATCTTCTCTGAAGAAGATTGGTGCTGCCAGGAGCAGACATGTCTCATTGTCATTTAAAAAAAAGAACCTATGTTATTAAAGCATCTTAAATGCCATATTCTGTAGATCTCTGAAGTATTTGAAGATGACTTGTCTATCTACAACATATCTGTTTGACCTTGAAAACATACCTAATATGACTACAAATTCAATTGCAATAGATGACTAACTACTAATCTATATTTCCTTGTTATCCTAAATAGTTGGTAATAATAACTTTCAAGAACTAAAAATGTGCATTAGCCGGATGATGGTGGCGCATGATGTTAACCCCAGCACTCAGGAAGCAGAGGCAGGCCAATCTCCATGAGTTTGAGGCCAGCCTGGTCTACAAGAGCTAGTTTCAGGATAGATAGGCTCCAAAGCTACAGAAAAATACTGTCTCAAAAAAAAGGTTTGCATTATGCTTTTAATTGAGCTGAATGGTCAGAGACTGATCTTTATAAAAACCTTTTAATTTTTTCCCAGAAACATATGCTAATTTGTAGTTTGTTTCTAAGATTGGAGGAGTGTTAATCTGAGTTTTCCACTGCTGTAACAAATCACATCCCCACAAATTCATTGCTTTGATAGCCACATATGGCTTTAATTTTCCTCTCTGTACTTCTGTCCCTATATATTCAAGCCATTTCACATTCTGTTTTACCTGACATAAAGTTCTAGTCCATAAAAACTGAATATTTACCTCCTCAAGAGGTCAATTTGAATGGCCAAGATTCTGATGCAATTATTGTTACATCTGTGTCTACCAGACCTTCATTGACAATATCATTTATTCATATTTTTTACTTTGGTCTTTGTTAATTTATAGAAGCTTGCCAAAATATTAACTTTATGTTTCTTCCTGAATTTTTTGTACTCTCTTTTATAGTTGTTCTATCATCCAGAGTAGTATGGTTTTCTTACAATGGTCATTAGATTCTTTAATTGCTCTGAGAGTTTCCTCCACAGTGACAGAAAATGACTGAAACAAATTTGGCATGGGGTCTGTGAGAAGCCCCTCAAGGAGTTTCCCAATGGCAAAGGGTTACCTTGAATGTCCCTTGTTGATCTATATCCATTAGTCCAATGCCTGCCTTTTCCACACCTTCTGCATAATCCAGAAGGGAGGGCATTCTGTTTGGCTTATGCTCATAAAAATCATTGTTTCTAGGAATGCCTGTTTACAATTTCTATTAAGGTGACCTTGTTTGTCACAATTGAAACACTTGACATTTCTGTTTTTCCTCAAACCTCTGGAAATCACTTCTCCTATCCAAGCATCATCATGGTCATGAGATTCAATATTGATTGTATCTCGGATCCATTTTTCCAAAGGCACTGACCTTGCCTTTAAAGGCCTAATTATCCTTTTGCATTGAGAAATAGCATTTTCAAAAGTCAGATATTAAATTATTATTTGTCTAGCTTCTGAATTTGGTATTACTTTATTTACTGCTGATATCAGTCTTTATAAGGGAAGGTTTATTTTGGGTCCTGTATGACTTTAGTAAATGACTCAATCTTCTTTCCTAGTTCTTCAGTTCTGTCGCAAACATTCAAAGCTGCTGCATGGCATGAAGCCAGGATGTGCCCATCATATAGAGACTGCCTTTCTATAGTAGTATAATCTCCTTTTCAATGAAGTTTATCTTGGGAGATTTCCATACCTCTAGTTCTACTCCATTGTTAAAAGGCCTTGGCCTCTTCTCTTCACCAGGTCCTCCATTGTAATTGTGGACCAGGCTCCAAGACTGCTGTAACCAAGTCTACCCAGTCCTTATGGATAATTCTATTACAAGTTGACATGAGTTTAACATCTGATTCACAAATGGTGAATGCATGGCATATGAGATTATTGCTTCCTTGAATCTCCTTAAATCTAACATTGCCACAAGAGTCCAATAAGCTCTTACAGAGCCTCTATCATTTGACAATTCCTTACTGGATATATTTAGGTTGGTTGTTTGAAAACTTTAGGCTGTTCCTCTCTAACCTTATAATGCAGTGCTGGAATTGATTCTCCTTTAAATTCCTGTCTGAATCTGAGTATCTCTGTGATCTGTTTTATTAAGTTTTTCTAAGGCTTGTATCTTGGCACTCATACCAAACAACTTTTTAAGAGATAAACCAAGAACTACCAAAACAATAACAAGGATTATCAAAATAATAATTAATAGTAGGTCAATTCCAGTTAAGTTGATTACCCCTTCATTTAATTGTTCCATTTTTAAATCATGTATTAAGTAACCAAACAGAGACCTAACTTTCTCTATTATAACAGTCTTTCCCATTTTTTAATATGGGAAAAAACTTTCTCTTTTAACAAATCCTCCCTTTAAGAATTCCCAACTGGGGCTGGAAAGATGGCTCAGTGGTTAAGAGCACTGATTATTCTTCCAGAGGACCCGGGTTCAATTCCCAGCACCCACATAGCAGCTCACAACTGTCTGAAGATCTAGTTCCAGGGAATCTGACAACTTCACACCAATGCATATAAAATAAAGTTAAATAAACCATAAAAATATTAAAAAAAAAAAGAATTCTCAACTGTATCACCAAATCTGCCGACAATGACGATGAAGATGTGAGGATGATTGCTGCTGCGTAGAACAGTAAAAGCTCGGCTGAACTCCAAGGCAACTACCTAGGTTGGCAGCAGCCCAAGAAGAGAGTCCAGGGAAAGTCCACCAGGAGAGACAAAAGGAAAACCTAGCCAGCAGGACAGTGACTTGGCTATGTGTAGCTCTGGCCTATGCCAGTGGCTGCAAAGCCATAGGCGAATGGATTTTTTTATGAATTTGTACCCCAAAAGTTGGGTGCCAGATGTAGCACAAATTCTAACTGGTATTAACAATAAAAACCCAGAGTCAGATATAGGGGTTGATGATAAAGATCAGAAAAGCAGAGTGGCAGCCACTAGAGAGACCTTTTACCTCTACCAATGCTCAGACTGAAGGGGCAACCCTGTCCTCAGACTGTGTCTCCAGACTGCATCTGTCTCCATCAAACCTCAGGCTGTACCAAGTTCCAGTCTCCTCCCACCTTACATTCCTATGATGGGGAAGCTCAACCAATCACATCTGGTTAGGGTGTGGCCACCTGGAGCCCAGGTAGAAAAACCGGGAGATGCAGGTACATGCTCTCCCCCCCACACTCCTGCGGTGCCCGTGGGACCTATCAGATTTCAGAACTCCCATTCTTTTTTTTTTAATTAAAGATTTCTGTCTCTTCCCCACCTCCGCCTCCCCTTTCCCTCCCCCTCCCCCAATCAAGTCCCCCTCCCTTGTAAGCCCAAAGAGCAGTCAGAGTTGCCTGCCCTGTGGGAAGTCCAAGGACCACCCACCTCCATCCAGGTCTAGTAAGGTGATCATCCAAACTGCCTAGGCTCCCACAAAGCCAATAGGTGCAGTAGGATCAAAAACCCATTGCCATTGTTCTTGAGGTCTCAGTAGTCCTCATTGTCCACTATGTTCAGCGAGACCAGTTTTATCCCAGGCTTTTTCAGACCCAGGCCAGCTAGCCTTGGTGAGTTCCCGATAGAACATCCCCATTGTCTCATTGCTTATAGTGTAAGTTTCCCCTCTTTAACCATTAAAGTATTCCTGTTACTCTTGAGCTAGCCTGGTTACTTATCGTAGCGATCTAATTCGCCAGCATTCCTGTCTCAGCTCAGCCATGTCACTATGGTCTCCACCTCCCTAGTGCTAGGATTAAAGGAGTGAGCCACCACTGCCTGGTCTCTAGTGGCTTAGTTCTGCACTCTGATCTTCAGGCAAACTTTGTTTGTTAAAACACAAACAAAATATCACACTATAGCTCAGGCCTTCAACAGTTTGGGATAACAGCCTGAGCCCAAGTCCTTGGTTCACTGGGGACATTGCCTACTCCCCACTACAGGTAACTACTGTAGAGATGGCGCATTGCTCAGCCTCTCCACTGTACGAGGACCTTCCCTCCTGCAGGATCTAATCTCGGGCTCTCTGTTCCTGTCAGGTCCTTACTTGCAGTCTCCTTGGAGTCCGCAGGACCCCTGCCTGCCTGCCTTTTCCAAAACCGCTCCCACATTTAACTGTTTGCTATGGTGGCACCCTGCTTACAGATACCAAAATCTGTGTCAGTTAGCCATTGCTTCATAGCAAATCATCCCAGGCTTAGTAGCACACAGACATGTGTCATCTCCTGCAGGACCAGGAACCTGCAGGACCAGGAACCTGCAGCAGCTGAGTGGGTGACCTGGCTCGGGGCTTCCTGTGAAGTGATTGTCAAGGTTCTGGTCAGGTGATCTAGTCTCACTTTTGTTGCTGTGATAAAATGCCCTGGCATAGAAGAGGTTTGGTTTGGTTTTGCTTTTTGGTTTATAATTCCAGGCTACAATCCACTAAAGGGAAGTCAAGGAACGAACTCGAGAAACTAGTCACATCACATCTGCATGCAAAAGCAGAGAGAAACGAATGTGCCCAAGGCTGCCTGCTCATCTCAGATTTCTTTACTCTTACATAGTTCAAGGTCCAGCCTATGGGATGGTACCACCCACAGTGGGTTGGAATCAACTGATAATCAAGACAGCTCCCCACATTCATGCCCACATGGCAACCTCATCTATCCCTCAGTTGAAATTCTCTTCCCCGGTGATACTAGGTTGTAAAAAGCTGATGTATAAAAACCATCACACCTGGGCTGCAACTGAGATTTGCCTAGAAGGGAATTCCCTTCTAGTACAGCGTCTTTCATGAGACTTTTGGCTAGAGTCTGAGATCCTCGCTGACCAACCAAAGCATCAGAGTCCCTTACCCCTCGTGTCTCTCCAGAGGGCTGCTTGGCATTGGATCTGGCCACTCCCAAAACAAGCATTGCTAAATAAAATGACCAAGATGGAAGTCACAGCATTATGATCTGATCTTTGTGTTCCCCACAACACCATTCTATTTATTCTATTGGCCACAGAGGCCAGTCCATACATTTAGCGACAAGCCAGGATTAGAGTCCCAGTAAGTGAGGATGGCTGGAGCCACCTTGGAGTCTGAGGGGCACAGGAGCAAAGGAATATTTTCCTCTAAGACACAGAACAAGAGCAGGGATATATAGCCCCACTGTTTCTATTTCACATGTAGTAAAAGGTCTAGTCAGTGAGATATGGTAAGAAGAAGAAATAATATCCACACAGATTAGAAAGGATAAAAGCAAGCTCTTAATTTGAAGATGTCATAGCATCTGGATAGAAAATTTAAAGGAATACAAGAAAATCTCTCAGCGTTAATACATGAATTTATGAAATTCACAAGTTATATAAATTTTATTATATTATGTAATATACTATATATTATAATTTTGTTGTTGTTTTTATTTTTTATTGATTTTTATTGAGCTCTACATTTTTCTCTGCTCCCCTCCTTGCCTCTCCCCTCCCCTTCAACCCTCTCCCAAAGTCCCCATGCTCCCAATTTACTCAAGAGATCTTGCCTTTTTCTACTTCCCTATTATAATTAATATATTATTATATGATATATTATTATTTAAGTTCTCACTATATAGCTGAGGCTAGCCTGAGACTCACTGTACCATGTTAATGTTTACTCAGGAGATCTTGCCTCAAGTTAATTTGTGAAAACAGCATAGGGTGCTGATCGCCTGCAAATAGTGTGCAGGTGCTCAGACCACTATATCTGTCATCACGTTGACAGACAGACACCTTTTCCATGGGGCCTTCACAGGGGCCTGGGCACCTTTGGGAGCCTGCGCTGGAGCTGAGGCCTCTGCCTTAGTTTGAACCTTGGGCTTTGGTTGGCAGAACCTGCAACCCTTGGCCATGTAGCTTCTAACCCACTTCCCAAGCCTGGGTGAGCGATGAAAGCTCGATTGTAGAGTTTGTGACCGGAGCCCTTTGGCATCCTGGTATTAACCATCTTGGGCTTCACAAGGGTCTTGATGGCCTCTGTGACTGGGGCCCTTGGCATCCTGGTATTAGCCACCTTGGGCTTCACAAGGGTCTTCATGGCCTCTGTACATGCACTCATTGCCTTCCAATTGTTTGTTTGCATCTTCTTCCAGCCTTTCTTGATGTGGGATGTTCCCCTGCATGCTGCGAATATGTTTTATTACCTTCTTTATTAAGAAGCGGCTTTGGCCTATGGCAGAGCAGAATATAACTAGGTGGAAAATCCAAACAGATTAAGGGAGAAAGAAAATGGAGTCAGGAAGATGCCATGTAGCCACCAAAGGGGGAAGATTCCAGAACACTACCAGTAAGCCCCAAACACATAGAAATACACAGATTAGTAAAAAAAAAAAAGGGTTAATTTAAGTTGTAAGAGATGGTGAATAATAGCCTGAGCTAATAGGCCAAACAGTTTGTAATTGATATAAGCTTCTGTGTGATTACTTGGGACTGGGTGGCTGGGAAATGAAAGTGCAACCTCTGTTATAAATGGTGCCCAATGTGGGTCACGGATCCTCATAAGACCTAAAAAAGCTTTAAAGAGAGAGGTGGGGGCTTCTAGACCCACAACAGTGGGAGTCAAGTGCAGCATCTTGGTAGCCATATTTTTTCAGATAGGCTCTGTTTGCTGACAGTGAACAGATGTGAGACTCCTTTCAGAGATGACTTACTGGCTCATGCTGGCAGTCCAGAAGGCTCTTTCGGGGGTCCTGCTATGGAGCACTTGAATGGGATTTGTCGGCAGCGTGGTACAAGTTACTTGTGGATTTAGCTTTTGCTCATACAGAAAAAAGAAGTTTATGGGCTGACTGCACACTACCTGATGGCAGCATTGGGGGAGGAAGAGTGACAACCGCTGCTACCTCTGCCAGGTTGGAAAGTCAAATGAGGCGGAACCAGCAGCTAAAGCCATGGCACTGGTCCTAGCCATGCCCACTTAACATTTAAAAACTCTCCCTGGTCAGAAAATGATTACAGATATACAATAAAGACAGATTCATACAAAACACAAACACACACACAAATAGATCACAATGTGTTTAAAAATGTATGTAGGCTTAAGAAAAAAGAAAATGGGTATAGGCAGTTATAGAAAAAATAGTTTTTAAAAAAATGAAACAAAGTCTTTAAAAAGACATTAGAAATAATATAAAAGATAAAATCCATGTAAAGATGGAAAATACACAGAGTTGGATCCTATATAGTATTGTGTTGATTTTGAATTTTTTGATTGCTGGCAGACAAAAGACAGCTGCTGAGAGACATGGGATTGAAAGAGACTGATGCAACCTACCAACCTAAATATTTTAAAGGTGTTTTTAGCTTTAAAACAGAGCTGAAAAGATGCAATGCTTTGGAGAAGCAGTTTTGCTTTGTTTCCACAGGAAACAAAAAGCTATGGATTCCTTCCAGGTTATCAGGGACCAGCTTTGATCAAGGGAGGTCTCCTGAAACTTGACAGGTGATATCTATCAACAACAGTTACCATTGGTCTTCCCAGGACTTAGTCATAATCTCAAAATTTTATCAGAGACCCTAAATATACTTTGCCCAAGGACAGCAGGACACAGTTCGAAGAAAATGATGTCCACATTCCCAAGAGTTTTGGGGGCTATGGATAGTCTTTAGTTATTTGGTAGATTAGGGATGTTTATCATTTTTAGGGTCATAAAAGAATATAGAATAAAATATAACTATTAATCTCAGATATTTCATATTGGCATGTATTTTGGTATAATGATACAAATTAAAATTAATTTTGTTACACTATATATGTTTCTATTTTTGTTTAAAGGATTTTGTATATTGATACAAATTTAAGGCTATTGTCTTTATACTGCACATATGTTTCTATTTTTGCTTAAGATATTATCTATACAGCTCACACCTTGTTTATTATCCAATATAAAGTTTTAGTCCTTAAAAGCTATTAAGGATAATAAAGAAATACAGGTCAATAGTCACCCATAACTATCAAACTTATAGTCGTTAGTTAGGTTTTGAAGGTAATACAGAAATACATTTCAGATAGATAGGTAATCATCAAACACTTCAAAGACCTACAGAATATGGCATTTAAAATGTTTTAATAACAGGGCTGGAGAGATTTCTCAGTGGCTAAGAGCACTGACTGCTCTTCCAGAGGTCCTAAGTTCAATTCCCAGCAACCACATGGTGGCTCACAACCATCTGTAATGAAATCTAGTACTCTCTTCTGACCTGCAGGGATACATGCAAGCAAAATACTATATACATAATGAATGAATAAATCTTATAAAAATGTTTTAATAACTTAGACTTTTCTTAAAATGAGATGTGTCTGCTCCTGGCAGTACAAATTCCTTCAAAGAGGATGATGGACATTGAAGAAACTCATTATAGAGTTTGCTTTCACTATGACAAAGCTAGTCATTTAGGTAAGAAACTACTCTTGCCTGGACTGTTTGACAATATGCTGTGTAAGCTGGACATACAGGACCCACAGGAAAATGACTGCAGAACTTGCCAAAACAAGGTAGGATGATCCTTTAGGGTTCCTGCCTCATGAAAGAGTCTTCCAGACATTCTGCAGGACATAGAAAAAAAAGAACTGATAATTTTGTCAAAATAGGCAGGACAATTCTTCAGATTTCCTGCTTCACTGAGAAATCTACCAGATACTATGGGTCTATAGATTGAAGATGGATGCCCCAATGTTATAGAAGAACTTTGGGTGAGTGTCCAGACAGCCAGATGTTTCTGTCATTTCTAGAGTTTTGGAAGTTGCTTACAATGCACTTCCTGTTTACTTAAGTAATAGTCTATCCTTCTGGGGCCTTTGATGGAGCTGAAGACTAAATGATTATAATTATAATTTTCCTCAGTTATGATAAATAGGATATGAAACTTTAGAATCTCAAAGATAGAATAGATGATGAAATGTTTTCTTTAATTTTGCCAAATACAAATACAAAATATTATATCTATAATTGTTTCTTGATACCTGTTTTGTTATATGTAATTTTACAATGTTAAAATTAAAACCTTCCTTTTTAATTAGACAGAAAAGGGGAGATAATATGGGATGCCCTACTGTATGCTGTGAATATATTTTATTACCATTGGTTAATAAAGAAGCTGCTTTGGCCTATGACAGGGCAAAACATAGCTAGGCAGGAATTCCAGACAGTTAACAGAGAGAAAGCAGGTGGAGTCAGGTCAATGCCATGTAACCACCAAAGGGGTAAGATGCCAGAACAGCCGGGCGGTGGTGGCACACGCCTTTAATCCCAGCACTCGGGAGGCAGAGGCAGGCGGGTCTCTGTGAGTTCAAGGCCAGCCTGGTCTACAAGAGCTAGTTCCAGGACAGGCTCCAAAACCACAGAGAAACCCTGTCTCGAAAAAAAAAGATGCCAGAACATTACCAGTAAGCCACAGACACGTGGAAATACACAGATTAGTAAAAATGGGTTAATGTCAGTTGTAGGAGCCAGTTAATAATAGCCTGAGCTAATAGGCCAAGCAATTTATAACTAATATAAGTTTCTGTATGATTACTTGGGACTGCACAGCTGAGAAATGAAAGTGCAGCCTCCATTACACTTTCTTGTTGTGCTTCTTGGAAAAGCACACATTCCTTAGGAACTTGGGGTCAACCCCCTTAAGAGATCTGTATCTTTGTGCCCAGGGTTTATTGATGCCATTTCTGTGCCATCTTCAGGATTGGTTGTGTGTGGTGTGGTTCTCAGGCTTGGTAATGTTTGAACAGTGAATGGTGGTTCCCAAAGCACCTGGGACCAGGAGAGAAAATCACTTTATTATGTTGACCTGGAACTTAAGATCTTCTATGTCTACCCCCAAATGTGAGAACAAAGGAGTTATGCCACCATGCCCAGCTAGAAGCAATAATTTTGACAGCCAACTGTAGCCTGTACACTAACAACAATCAGAAATTAGAAATGCCTCATCATTTAGCAAGGTAGTAGGTGTTTGAGTTATTGTGGTGTTCTCTGCTGATAGTGGTGGAGCACCTGACAGAGCCTCTGTTTGTCTTCATGGTGCTTCTTCCCTTCATCTGACCTAAACGTATCCTGCAGCTTTAATTCTTTTTAAAACTTTGTGAGCCAACAAAATACAAAGTATGGCTTTGGAGAGAGGGCTCAGCGATTGAGAGCCCGTGCTGTTGATTATTCTCCAGCACCCACACGGTGGCTCACAACCACCTGTAGCTCCAGTGCTAGGGGCCCTGGCACCCTCTTCTGGCCTCTTTGGGCACTGTACTCATGTGCACAAACACACAAGCAGGTACACATAATTTAAAAAAAACAATTGATCAATTTTAAGAATATAAAGTATGGAAGAACAGGATTAGCAAAATATGGACAGGATCTTTACGCTGAAGACTTCGATGACATTGTGAAGGCAACTGATAATGACCCAAGCAAATGAGGAAGTCAATCTCCCTGGATCAGAAGTCTCAACATTATGAAGAACCGGTTAATTAATCCTCCTGAGGCCAAGCTATAGATTTTGCACTATTTCAAAACCTTAGTGGTCTTTTTATGTTAAGAACTTAATGGATTCCAGAAAAAGACATAGCGTAGTCCGAACAATTTTGTGAAGTGTGAACGTGATTGAAAGTTTCCAGATCCACAAAGCTTCAGAAATCAAACCAGTGAAGGATTAGCATGGCATCGATAGAGGATCCTTTGCAACAAAGCAGAGTATAAAATAGATCCACATGTAGACAACATGTTTAAAAAAATAGATTTGTTTATTTGATATGTATGAATCTTTTGCTCAAATGTACACCACAGGCATGCCCTTGGAGGTCATGTTTTGGTTGGTTTGTTTGTGTTTGGGTGTTCTGCCTGCACATATGTCTGTGCACTATCCATTGTCAACTGCAAAGGTCAGAAGAGGTGTCTTGTCCCCGGGATTATAGTTACAGGCAGTTGTATGTCTTGTAGGTGCTGGGAATTGAAGGCAGGTCCTCTGGAAAAGCAACCAGTGCTTTTAACCACTGAACTGTCTTTCCAACCCCTATTTCCTATTCCTGTTATGGGTGGAGGGTTTTGTTTTTGGTTTTTGGTTTTGGTTTTGTGTTGTAGTAAGGGCGGCTGGGCTGCGTCCCTGGCACCTGGCCGCCCACATGGCTAGCTTATGCCCAAAATAATTACACAGAAACGGTATTCATTTAAATACTGCTTGGCCCATTAGCTCTAGCTTCTTATTGGCTAGCTCTTACATATTGTTCTAACCCATTTCTAATATTCTGTGTAGCCCACTAGGTGGCTTACCAAGGAGGATCTTAACCTGCGTCTGTCTGGAGTGGGAGAATCATGGCGACTCCCTGACTCAGCTTCTTTCTCCCAGAATCCTGTTCTGTTTACTCCGCCTACCTAATTTTCTGTCCTATGAGGGCCAAAGCAGTTTCTTTATTAGTTAACCAATGAAAGCAACAGATACAAGACCCACCTCCATCAGTTTTGATTTAGTTTTTTGAGACAGGGTTTCTTTGTGTAGCCTTGGCTGTCCTAGAACTAGCTCTGTAGACCACGCTGGCCTCAAACTCAGAGATTCCCCCTGCCTCTGCCTCCCAAGTGCTGGGATGAGAGGCATGTGTCACCACCACCCAGTTTATTTCCTTGTTCTTAATGACCATTTATATGCTATATTTGGAGAAATGTCTGCAAATCTGATGGAGGTGGGTCTTGTATCTTATCTGTTGCTTTCATTGGTTAACTAATAAAGAAACTGCCTAGGCCCATTTGATAGGCCAACCCTTAGATGGGTGGAGTAAACAGAACAGGATTGGGGGAGAAAGGAGCTGAGTCAGAGAGTCGCCATGATGCTCCCACTCCAGCCAGACGCAGGTTAAGATCCTCCCTGGTAAGCGCACCGTGTGGTGTTACAGAATACTAGAAATGGGTTAGATCGATATATAAGAGCTAGCCAATAAGAGGCTACAGATAACGGGCCAGGCAGTGTGTAAATGAATACCGTTTCTGTGTAATTATTTCGGGTACAAAGCTAACCATGTGGGTGGCCGGGTGCTGGGGACGCAGCCCAGCCGCCCCTGTTACTACAGAGTGGCACCCAACGTGCTAATGAACTCCACGTAAAACCTGAGAGGGCTTAAAAAGGATAAAGAGAGAATTTAAGACAGCTTTTTGCTGTTTCTGGGTTGCTTGCCACAAAGAAATTGTCCTAACTCGGCAGCAGGAAAAAACTGGCTGTTTTAAAATGCCGGCTTTCTGGGCTGTGCCGCCATTGCGATCTCTGTCTGGCTCCGGTGGGAGACAGAGCTTTTAAATAGAGCATTTGAAATAAAGCTCTAAGGCTTGCTTGGCGCCAATGTGGACTTGCTATGTGCCTGGAACTGTGCTCAGCTCAGGGGCACCAAAAGGCTCTGAGGCAGGAGCGCTGCTCCACACTGAACTGTGCTGACCTCAGGCAGGAACTACCGTAATTACCATAATAACAGCGCACAGTTAAGGTTTAGGCTGGGGAGGACACAGGCAGTACCGTATTACTTGTACATGGTGCAACTTAAGTTTTTAAGAAGTGCTTAACATTTTAAGAAATGCTGCTGGATAGTAAAAAAATTACAGATTCACAATAAAACAGATTCAGACAGACCACTAAATCGGTCACAATGTTGGATGAATGTACGTAGGCTTGAGAGAGAGAAAAAAAAATATAGAGAATAAAGTTAATGCCTTTAAAAAAAAAAGGGTAAAGTCTTTAAAGAGACAGAGTACAGATAGTTATAGATTAAAAGAAATAAAGAAAAATAAGCCACATAAAAATGGAAAATTCACAGAGAGTCTGGATTCTTTGTATTATGTTTTCTTTAAAATTTTTGACTATGAAGGAGCTAAGTACAGAGAGACATTTCATTACATGGGCTGCCAAGCTAAACCAAAATAAACTTCATGAGGGTATTATGACTTCAAAATTTGGGTCTAAGGACATGATGCTTTGGAAAGGGTCTCCTTTTGTTTTCACAGAGACTATGACCCTCTGGATTGCATCTATTCCAATTTGGTATGATAGACCTCGCCCTCCTGAAAGGTTGCTGTGAACATCTTCAAAAAATTTACTTCACTCAACTGCCAACTGAGATGAACCTCGCACACAGGTTATACCATGAAAGACCTAATTAACGACGCCCCCATTCAGCAGGAAGCAGTTTGGGAGAGAAAAAACTGCGCCCATGTTCCCAAATACTGTTTATAAATGTGCTTTTACATTTAAAGGGGGATATGATATAGATATGAATAATTTGCATTGGTATGGATTTTAAGGTCAATTTTGTTATATGTATATGTATTTCTGATCTTGATTAAGATATTGTGATTATGTAGTTCATTTAAAATATAATGTATAATTAGAAATATAGGTTGCTAATGGATAATCATCGATGATAATAAAGCTTGTAGTCATGTTAGTTAGATTTTTTAGATATATAGAGATATATTTTAGTTAGATAGGCATTCTTCATATCTTTCAAAGACTGCAAAATATGGCATTTAAATGTTTTAATAACTTAGGGCTTTTTATGACTATGAGACACGTCTGCTCCTGGCAGCACCAATCTACTTCGAGAGGAAGATGGGCATCGAAGAGGATCCTTATGGAGTTTGATAGCCATTTGGGCAAGAAACTGCTCTTGCCTGGACTGATGCATAAACTGGATACAGAGAATCTGCAGAGAGAGGACTGCTGAACTTGCCTAAAGGTGAGATGATCTTTCGGGGTTCCTGATTCATGAAAGAGTCTACGAGACATTCTGCAGGACACAACAGACAGTGACTGAACTGCCTTTGAAATTTCCTGCTTCATGGAAATGTCTCTGGATACCATGGGCCTGTAGGCCGAAGATGAATGCCCCAACGGTACAGAGGAACTTTGGGTGACTGTCCAGGCAGCGAGATGTCTCTGTCATTTCTAGAGTTTTGGATTTCTTGTTTGCTTAAGTAATATTATTTCCTTCTGGAGTCTTTGATGGAGTTGAAGAATGGTTAGTAATAGTTATAGTTTTCCTTAGTTATGATAAGAGATAAAATAGATATAAATATTGTAACTGTAATTCTTACTTGATAACTGTTTTGTTATATGTAATTTTACTGTTAAAGTTAAAGCCTTTCTTTTTTGTTTAAACAGAAAAAGGGGAAATGATGGAGGTGGGTCTTGTATCTTATCTGTTGCTTTCATTGGTTAACTAATAAAGAAACTGCCTAGGCCCATTTGATAGGCCAACCCTTAGATGGGTGGAGTAAACAGAACAGGATTGGGGGAGAAAGAAGTTGAGTCAGAGAGTCGCCATGATGCTCCCACTCCAGCCAGACGCAGGTTAAGATCCTCCCTGGTAAGCGCACCTCGTGGTGTTACAGGGATACTAGAAATGGGTTAGATCGATATGTAAGAGCTAGCCAATAAGAGGCTACAGATAACGGGCCAGGCAGTGTTTAAATGAATACAGTTTCTGTGTAATTATTTCGGGTACAAAGCTAACCATGCGGGCGGCAGGGTGCAGGGGACGCAACCCCGCCGCCCCTGTTACTACACAAATCCTTTGCCCATTTTCCAACCATGTTTTCTTTTTCCATTACCATAGAACTTTGTGGTGTCTTTGACATATCTTACATATTAGTCCTTTGTCAGATATATGACTTACAAATGTCTCCTCTGGCACCATGCCTTGCCTTTTCACTTTCTGGAAGCTAAGTCTTTTCAGCCCCAAGCTTTAAATTTTGATGTGAAGAATGTGTGCACTCTAACTGTTGTTCAGACTTCAGTTTTCATATCTAAGATACTTCCACCATCTCCAGGTATCAGTGCTTCACTGCTATGTTGTTGCTGAGGAATTTATGGTCTTCATTCCCATCTAGAAGTCTCTGAACCACCTGAGTATATTGCATCTGGTGTGAGTACAAGTCCAGCTTCAATCTTTGGCATAGAGGCATATGGGCTTAACACCATTTGCTGACAGTTATTCTTTTCCAAGGTAAACTAAGTTTCCACCAAAATGTCAAGGCAGCTTAGTGATGAAAGGGTGAAATTTCCAATAAATATTGTTGGAACACTTAGATATTACATGGAGAATATGACCTTACTCCCTTCATACTAAATTACATACTATATTATTACATATTGCCCTGATTAGTTTTAATTGCCAACTTGAGACAGCCTGGAGTCATCTGAGAGAAAAGCTTCTCTTAATGAATTGTCTCAATCAGATTGGCCTATAGGTGTGTCTGTGGGGGCTTTTCTTAATTGTTCATTGATGTGGAAGGGCTTAGCCCGCTATGGGCAGCACCATTCCCTAGACAGGTGGTCCTGAGCTGTATAAGAAAGCTAGCTATGCACGAACCTGGAAGAGATCCAGCAAGAGTTCCTCCATGGTTTCTGCTCCAGGTTCCTCCTGCCCTGACTTCACTCAATAATAGATTGTGACCTGGAAGTGTGAGCCAAATTACCCTTTTCCTTCCAACATGCTTTTGTTCGTGGTGTTTCTCACAGTATAACAGAGTGAGACTAGAACAGACCTCTGTTCCCTTACCTCACAACAAAAAAGATGTATGAATGACCCTGTTCCCTTCACATCAAATAAAGAGCATGTCTCTGAATATATCATAGACTTAAGAGCTGAAAGCAAGGAGCTGGAGAAATGGCTCAGTGGTTAAGAGCTTTGCCTGCTCTCCCAAAGCTCCTGAGTTCAATTCCCAGAAACCACATGGTGACTCATAACCATCTGTAATGAGGTCTGGTGCCCTCTTCTGGCCTGCAGGCATACATGGAGGCAGAATACTGTACAGATAATAAATAAATAAATAAATAAATAAATAAATAAATCTTAAAGAAATAAAGAAAAAAATAAAAAAACCTTCTGTGAAATGCAGAAACATCCACAATGGCTGCGACCTAAGGAAAGCACGAAGTGGAGATGTAAGAAACGAATGGATTGTACACTACGAAACTTTAAAATTTTTCCTTACAAATACAATGTTAAGAAACTGAAAAGTAAACAACAGACTTATTTGAAATTCTCTGTGAGCAGACCTGTATCCTGAATAGATAGGTATCTTTTGCACATCGGTGTGATGAAGAGAACAAAGCAGGCTTTACAATGGGCAAGAGATTTAGACAGTTTCTCCAGAGATGAAACACAAATGCTAATCACATGAAGAACAAAAAAAAACCCTTGGCCTTACTAATCACTAAAGAAAGAATCACATACCCGTCAGATGGGCTGGCGTTACAGAGCCTGACCACACATGTGTTGGCAAGAATGTGGAATGTGGACATTCCAAAGTGTGTGCACTGCTGGTGGGGATGGTGTCACGTGGGACCGACACTTGGGAAAACAGTCTGCTGGCTACGAAAAAGTTAAGCACATATTTGCCTTATTCTCTGGCCACTCTACGCTGAGGAATTACACAAGTGAAACAGACGTACAAGTCCACACCAAGACTATGCACATGAATGCTTACAAAGCACTAGAAATACAGACACAGGATTCGCTCGCTCATTCATTCATTCATTCATTCACTCCATATGGGGCCTCACTCTGTACTCACTACTGCAGCCCAGGCTGTCATCTGCAAGCTCCCTATGTAGCCCAGGATGGTCTTGAGTTCTCAGTCCTCCTGTCTCGGCCTTGCAGGTGCCTACCAGCCAAGATGAATTTTTGTTTACATGTGTGTTTGCCGGCATTTATGTCTGGGCACTATGTATTGCAGTGCCTTTGGAGGCTAAAAGAGGGCAGTAGATCCCTTGGAACTGGAGTTAAAGATGTTTGTGATCTACCACGTGGGTGCTGGGAACCAAACCCAGGTCCTCTGCAAGAGCAGTTACCCACTGAACCATCGCTACAGCCCTCTCAAGATCTACTTTTAAAGTGGTTTATGGGGAAGGTCAGGCTAGGCTACTACTCACATGGTGTCTGTGGCCCAGCGAGCGGTGGATCAAACGTAACCAGCTGTGCCCTGATGGCTCCTTAGCTTTACACAGCTGCTTTGTGCAATCTATTGCTACATGAAATGCAGAAATTATTTGTGCAAAAACAGCATAACTACACCAAGAAATAAAAATGAAACTGAAAATTCAATCATGATCTCCTTTCTGGACAAATCAACTCATTTATTTTCCCTTGTTCCCATCTGGCACTTGTCTGCATGCATAAAACATTTTTACACAGCTATAAAAATCCAATTTTGCATTCAGCTCTGTGAAAACAATTGTCATATCGCAGACTGTTTTTCACTCCGCTACTTCATCTTCACAATTATTTTTAATGACTGTGTCAGTCTCTCCATAGATCTGCCCTCTTTAGCATTTCCTCTGCTGCTGGACATACGTGGTTTTTTGCTTTTTTTTTTTTTGCTTGTTTTTTATACAGTTACTATGAGAAAACAATGTTTGTAGCTAGAGCTGGCAAGATGGCTCATTGGGTAAAGGTGGTTGTGGCTAAGACTAATGACCTGAGTTCGAGTCCCAGCACCTACATGATGGAAAGAGAAACTGACTCCCACATTGTTCTCACACATATACCATTGCCACGTGTGTTTTGGATGTTGTCGCTAATATTTTCATGTATATTACTTCCGTTTTGATAATCTTATTGTGTTACATTACATTGATGACTTGAGTATAGTCCCAGCAACCCACAGTGGAAGGAAAGAGCCAAACTCCTGAAAGTCTTCCTCTGCTTTACACACACCCACACACTGTGGCATGAATTCACATGTATGAACATATACTCACACATCCACATATATATCATATACACACAGTAGTAATAATAAAACAAAGATTTTTTAAATAAAAGTATCTGTTGGAGAGCTAGGCACAGGGGCATGTTCCTGTAATACCAGCACTTGGGAGGTGCAAACAGGCTGATTAGAGTTCAAGGTCACTTTTGGCTTTTTAGAGAGCACTGGCCAGCCTGGGCTGCGTGAGACCTTGTCTCAAACGAGCCCTAATCCCCCTCAAAGTAAGCTGGCAAGAGAAAGGTTTTCTAAGAAGTGAGAAAGATGAGATTCTATGATGCCAAGGCACTTCTAAGCAAGGAGGGGAAGGAACAGAATTCCAGGCAGAGGACACAGCATTGTAAATTGGCCAAGTTTAAGGAACTGGAACAAGATGTTGCTAGCTGGAGCACAAAGAACCCAGGAAGCGTGGAACAGGTGGCCCCACCGTGGAGCATGGGAAGTGTTTGGCTTTCTCCGAGGGCCACAGGACTGAACTGCAGCGATGCTCCGAGTCACTCCAGGGCACTGTGATGGGAAGGAGGGAAGCAGGCCTGAGGGCACCAGCAGAGAGCTACACCATGGTCCAGCTGAAAGATGGGTATGGCTCAGATGACACAAGACAGCGATAACGTGCCAAGGAGGTAACAGAGACAGGCATGACGGTAAACGTAAGAAGCGGGCAATGGGTGGGAGCAGGAAGGAGTCAGCATTGAGCCCTGACTTGAAAAAGGAACGGAGTGGACATGGAGGTATACGTCTTTAATCCCAGCACTATGGAGGCAGAGGCAGAAGGATCTCTGTGAATTTGAAGCCAGTTTGGTCTACATAGTGAGTCCTAAGCCAGTCAGAGCTACATAGTCAGACCCTGCCACCAAATATATATATATATATATATATATATATATATATATATATATATATAAAGAGAGAGAGAGAGAGAGAGAGAGAGAGAGAGAGAGAGAGAGAGAGAGAATAATGGGGGGTCTGGAGAGGTGGCTCAGTGATTAAGAACACTTGCTGTTCTTGAAGAAGATCCAGATTCAATTCCCAGCATCCATATGGCTCACAACCACCTGCAACTCCAGTTCCAGGAGATCAGACACCTTCTTCTGGCCTCCTCTTACACCATGCATCAAAACACATACACATGAAATAAAAGTAAACCACTCTAAGAAAGAGAGAAACAGACAGGCAGACAGATAGCCAAGCAGACAGAGGGAAGGAGGGAGGGAGGGAGGGAGGGAGGGAGGGAGGGAGGGAGGGAGGGAGGGAGAATGGAGCTGGAGGGAGGATTTAGTAGTTAAGTCTTCTAGAAGGTCCTGGTAGTCACATCAGGTGAGCAGGGGGTTCAACATCAGCTGCAACTCCAGTTCCAGAGGAACCAATGCTTCTGGCATCTATAGACACAGAAGGAGCTGATGTCAGAGAAACCAAGAGGAAGGCGTGACAGGAGGAGAGCCTGGGTACCAGCGTAGAATGCTGCGAGAGGTCCTGGCAAATGACTTTAGATCGGTGGTGGCTGGGGCCAAGGCATAAGGAAAGAGACAGGCGTTTGGAGAAACAGATGTGAAGCAAGGCCCTGAGGACTGTGTGTCTCCATAGCCCCTTCCAGCACCACCAAGAACAGGAGTGCCCGAAGAGCAGGAGAGCTGGTGGAGGCTTGGGCCGGGCTCCTTAGATTTGTAGTTTTTTCCAGGAAGGAGGACTTGTGTGCACTGAGTGCTGATGGGAAAGCCTGGGTCAAGAGCAAGGAGCAGGTGGGTTTGTGGCTCAGTCTGCAGAGGGCTTCCTGCCTGGCACGGATGAAGTCCCATGTCCCATGTGCATAGACACTTGTGATCTCAGCACTTCAGAGGTGGAGGCAGGAGGATCAGAGGTCCATGGTGAGCCTTAGCTAAAATGCAAATTCCAGGCCTTTCTGGGCTACATGAGACCCTGCCTTCAAAACAGAAACAAATCAAGAGGAAGATGGTCTAGAGAGGTGACCCTGTTAGAGACTAAGGCCCCCTGAGCAGGCCTTCAGAACCCAGAGTTTGCTTTGACACTCTCTGTCTACTATCTTCAAAATGCCCGACAACTTCTGAAGAGTCATCCACGTTTTAAGAGGACCACAGGCCCCATGGCTGACACAGCCCATCCTGCCTCCAGCAGCACAGAAGGGATTGATTGCCTTTGCCACCCTTCTCCAAGATGGCTATTTATGTCATAGATGGAAATGTGAACCTCACTGTCCTTGGCGCCTGGCCAGGTCTACCGTGGCTCCTCACATCCACTAACTTTCCATATTTCTTTTTGTATGAACTTACACAGGAGCCTATAGCCTTGGCAGTCTACCCCCATTGAGACTCTGTGAAAGGAAAGTGTTTGCCGAAAGTGTAGGGACCTGAGTTCGCATCCCCAGGATCCATCTTAGAGCCAGGTGTGGTGGTACAGGTCCATCACCCCAGCAATGTGGGGGCACGGACAGGCAATGACTGAAACTGAGCCTGCTGGGTAGCCAGGCTAGTCAAAATGGGGAGCCCCAGGTTCAGTGAGAGACCCTGTCTCAGAAAGAGGGGAGTGTGACTGAGGGAGTAACCCGACATTGATCTCTGGCCTCCATATGCACACTGAGACATGCACACAGACATGCACGCGCACGCACGCACACGTACGCATGCACACACACATGCACTCATGCACACACAGACGCAAAAGTGTCAGATAAAACATAAGACATGCTGTGAAACTTGAATTTCACAGAGATGACAGTTTTTTAGTAGAAATATGGCCCAAATGTTACACAGAATATACTTATACTAAAAAAAATTATAATAAATTCAAACTTAACTAGACAGCCTATTTTTTCCTGGCTAATTACAGAATCTCAGTGATCCCGGAGAGAACAGAGAGACACAAAATGCTGGGTACTTGGTAATGCCTTTGAGCCACTGGATCAAGCCTTGCCTGAAGCCTATCTTTGCAGGTTGCTGGGTACACAAGCTCAGACGATGAGACTGGAAACTACTCTGGTTTCTCAGAACCTTCCTTATCCAGCATCTTCAGAAGCTGAACACTTGTCTAGTGTGGCTTGCCTTACAGCCTCCTTTTGGTGGGGCTGCCTTCATCAGGAACCCCGGGAGGCTCTATTTCTTTATACGGACAAGCACCCCAGCAGACATTCTCCAGGCAAAGCCTGCTTGTATTTTTAGATCAAGACCTTTACGAGAAGTGCAGTTTTGTCTTCAGCTTCCTCTCTCTCCACCCAGAGTGGTCTGAGCCCAGGCCAGCTCCCTCCGAGAAGTCATTACCGCCAGCCTGGAGGCTGCCCCGGCCTCAGCCCCAACACAGACTGGCCAGTGTCTGCCTGGCTGCGGGGCAGTGAGGCACTGCCTTAGGCTGAACAGAAAGTTGACCAGCTTGTTTTTCTTTGAGACCGGAAGGACCCAGCTCCTTTGAATTCTCAACAGCCAGGCTTGGAAAGGAAGGCTGTCGAGAAGGATGGGCGAGAGGGGAGAAGCGGTCCTGAGGGGGAGGCTTTGGCCAGGGCATTAAAGTGCCAGGATTTTTCTGGAAATTGAGCACTCTGGCCAAGACCAGGTGGAAAGATCAATCTGGGCTTTATGAATTGGTCCCTTTATAGCTTCGCCCCCTAGGTCTGATTTCCCTCATTTGTAAAATAGGCTTCGTCCACAAACCAAATGCTGTCAATTCAGACTCAGAGGGATGAGATAGGACCCTGTTATCTAGCCTGGAGTTTGAGGCAGGGGCTGGGAGACAGCAAAAGTCCAGATGTGAGGCAGACATCCCATAACCACAACATGGCTCTACCCCTCCAGTCAGTCCACCACGCCAGCAACCTGGGGCTTCTCACCCTTGCGTCCGAGTTCCTAACCCTCCACTCCATGTATACTCTTCATGTCGGTAGTTGGCATTTGGACACAGATGGTAACCTCTTGCAGTTGTCGGGGTACTGATTTCAAATCAGCTTCTTGGCCTTTCTTGAGTTGGTATTCCTGAGTGTATCAGGGAACTATTGGTACTGTAACAAACAGATTCAAAGCAATAATGGAGAACCACGATGCATGCTGGTTTTGTGCCTCAGCTAGTAGTCTGGGGTGGTTCTAATAAGGGCTTGGGTACAAATGTGGCCTCATCTTTTCCCACACCAACATCCAGAGACTGACCAAGAGCAGCTGCAACCATCTTTCCTCTGTGGTGAGTGTCCATCTACATAGCCCAGGCTGCCATCAAACTCACAAACGTCCTACCTCGGCGTCCCTGTATCTGGCCTAACCATGCAATCTTTTAAACAGCTTCCAGCCCCATGCTGGGGCTTGCCATCTCAGCTAAACAGGAGAAAGTGTGAACGGGTCTTGGGGGTGAAGGCTGGGGACGGTGCCTATCTAGACACTAGCGAGAACTCAGTGCTCAGGCCAAAGCCAACTACACACTCTGTCCAGTCTCTGCCATGGGACCCTTGGAGCTTGGGTTGAGAGCACTCCCACCCCAGCTCAGTTTCTGGAAGGCCTGCTGTGGGGATGCAGTGCCCTGTGACTTTAGAAGCACCATTTTTCTCTGGATGGTCTAAGTGGGAGGGTGAGACACAGACAGACAGGCAAGGCAAGGTTGTTCTTACCCATCAGCTGTCACCCAGCACTGTCACTAACCAACCAGCCTCCTTGTGTGTGGCTGAAGGGAGGATACTGATGGGGGCACACTTGCTAGGCAGCTTTGCTGACATAAGGGTGTGCCTGTCCCGTGACCCTGACATGATTTCCCAAGAAATCATTGTGTGGATGGGTAAGCATGTACATGCCTGTGTGCCTACCTCCTGTGTGTGTGTGTATGTGTGCGTGCATGTGTGTGTGCACGTGTGTGCATGTGTTTGTGTGCGTGTGTGTATGTGTGCATGTGTGTGTGTGCATGTGTGTGTGTGCATGTGTGTGTGCATGCGTGTGTGCGCGTGTGTGTGCTGTCCCCTGTAAGCTTCCTGAGGGCAGAGACCGTGCCACCTGCAGCTTAAAGCCACCTTCACGTTAGTGTGCACTCGGCCACACATGTCTCCTTCAAAGAATTCTCCAGTTTAGTCAACAGGAAAATCTAAGTATGAAAGAAAGGCCAGAAGGCAATTTGCAGTAGCGCCCCGTCTGCCGGCACCCTGTCTTCATGCCGTGTTCCCATCTCTCATCTCCTTGGTTTCCCCAGGCAGCCTTCCACAGGGCTTGGCTCATTCACTCCGGAGAGAGAATTTCCTCACAGTT
>JABTXL010021222.1:722962-735705 GCA_025134845.1 Neodon shergylaensis | reverse complement strand
TGTGTGTGTGTGTGTGTGTGTATGCGTTTCCAGTGTGCTCTCAGGAGAGATGAATAGCGCCATTTAATACCAAGCACTGGGTCAGACTCTCCAAACACATTGCCTTTAATATTCAAAACCACCCAACAAGAGAGTACTATAGACATTGTATTATAGGTGAAGAAATTGAACCTTGACTAAGGATAAGTAGTTGCCCAGTGTCACACAGCTAGAATATGACCAAGCCTGGACCCCACGGTGGTCCTGGAGTCTTCTGCCCCTTTGATGCCCCTCAGCCTATAGGAGCCTCATCTGTTGCCTCCACACTATTTCCTCCCACTCACTGGGGGACGTGTCTGTGGCAGCACACGGTGAGGAACAGCACAGACAGCCTTGGTTCTCGGGGATCACAACAGATCTGAGCAAGAAAGCACATGGCTGGATGTGTATTTTCAAGTGGGAGGAAAAACACTAAGCGAGAGGGCTGAGAAGACGGCTCAGTCGGCCGAGTGCTTGCCATGCGACCACGAAGAGCCAAGTGCAGAGTCTGATCCCCCATGTGAAGAGAATGTGGTGACGGACACCTAGAATCTGGTGCCAGGGATTTAGAGACAGGAGGATCCCCGGAGCTGAGAGTGGAAAGGGGCAGAGGAAGACACACAGTGTTCTCTTCTCACCCCCACACGCGTGTACACATATGTAGACAGGCACTTGTACATACACACACAGTATGGGACGTGCTGTGGGAGAAGGGAAGGCTCCCATGAAGGACTCAGGGGTCAGAGGACACCTCTCCGAAGCTTAGACCTAGAGGTAAAGAGTAAAAGAGCCTGTGTCCCCATGGTAATAGAGTATTCCTCCCCGTGGGAAGAAGACCGGGTAGGCTGGAGGCATAAAACGGGAGGCACCTAGAAAGACAGAGGAAGATCTGTCTGTGTGACGGGACATACAGAGAATTGTGAGCAAAGATTATCTGCAAGGCGGCAGGGCCACAGGGCGCAGAGCCTGGTGGCACTTGGAGGTGTGATGGCAGAGAATAAACCGCGCAGAGCATGGGGGATGGCGGGCAGGGGTGATGGAGTTAATGTATTAGCTGACAAAGAGAAGCAGGGGAAGCCACATGGATGGGAGATGGAGTCTGTGGGATGTGGGGGGGAGGGAAAAACCAGTCAGTAAGAGCCCTTGTGAGGTTCTCTGAGAATCTCCGGCACAGACCCTCAAGTCTGGCCTCAATGAATGAATGCTTCTAAGCTCAACTTTGAATATCTGTGGCATAGCGACAGTCAACTCCAGTTCTGCCCGTAAGAAAGTACTTCTTATAGAATTAAGGTCTGACGATGCCGTGCCATGCCATGGTGTCCTACTGGAGCCAAAGACAAAGTGTTAAATAAAGTGTTTGTACTGGCCCCAGGGGTTTCCAGGGCCCCGCATGCCAGGCAGTGGCCTGTGACGTCAAATAGTCCATCCTACATGGCCCCTGGCTAAACAGTGTCAGATGGCCTTCAAAGAAGCCCGAGATCTGGGAAGGTTGTCATGACCCCTTGTGAGACTTGAGGAAGATGTAGGGCCACTCCCAATCCCACCCCCATCCCACCCCAGTTTCTCCCAAAAGCTTGCCTAACAGGTTCACCACACACACACACACACACACACACAGAGTTTGCAGGAGGGTTGGGGGAAGGGGACATGCCTGCATTAAGTCTCTATTTAACTAACTCATAACTGCTGGGTGAGATTGGCTCCCTGTCGCTTGAGCTTCCTTGGGTTCCAGTTCACTGAAAATAAAAACAGCTCTTCAGTTAAGGCCTGCAGCCACCTTCTGCCCAACTGCTGCCCCCACTCTCTCACAGCCCCAGCCCTGGGTGGAATAGCTTCTCCCTGCCAGGCTGGCCCCAGCCTCCTGCTAGGCAGCGCTTGGTGATATGAGCCTTAAGTGTCACAGTGGCTGCCCCAAGACCACTCAGAAGCATCCATGCTGAAAAGTAGGTCCCACATCCTCTCCTGAGGGAGCCAGGCCCTCTGAGCAAACCTGGGTGACATATTTCCCTTTCTTTTTAAAAACAGCCCCTCTCTGTGGTACAGGTCGGTTCTTGCACTGGCTAAGCTAGCCAGTTCCAAAGGCCTGTGTCTATGAGTCCTTTGTAACCCTTGGGCCAAAGGGAAGATGGAAAAAGACTTCTATTTATCCGGATGTTTGACATCCCGAGAGGGAATATTATCATTTTTCCAGTCAAATACCGGGGCTCCGCTGAAAAATATTTTCGATCTGCAGGACCAAAATCCAACATCTTTGTGAACCTTAGCCAACAACAACAGGCCCATGGGGCTGGGTCAGGGCCTGGTCCTCCCAGGCAGACACAGTCGTGTCGGATGCCTTGCTGATGGCTTGTCTAGTTCAGGGCATGGAAGACCTGCTGCGATTTCTTCAACCCCAGGCCAAGAAATTCTCTCTCCGCCATGATATAAAGGAAGTATGGAGTTGAGGCATGGTCATGCCAAGGAGCAGCTGTGACCCGGAAGTCATAGAAATGATGTGGCCAAACCCCCGGCCTGCATCCTCCCAAGTTGCAGGAGATCCAGCTTGGAACTGGCAAGCAGCACTCACTTGGCTCTCAAGACACTGGCTGAGGAGGAAACAGTGCTTCGTACTGCGTCCTACACATATTCATTAAAACGAAATGTAAAACATGGGCAAGAAAACAGAAAACGGGGGCTGGAGAGATGGCTCAGTGGTTAAGAGCATTGCCTGCTCTTCCAAAGGTCCTGAGTTCAATTCCCGGCAACCACATGGTGGCTCACAACCACCTGTAATGAGGTCTGGTGCCCTCTTCTGGCCTGCAGACATACACACAGACAGAACATTGTATACATAATAAATAAATAAATATTAAAAAAAAAGAAAACAGAAAACCACCAAGTTCCCACCTCCAAGCTTAACTTCAACCCTGCATTTCACATTACACAAACACTAGTTCTACAAATAACATACACACTTTGTAAATACCGGAATAAGCTCATATGGTGATGCACACCTATGGTTCCAGTATCCCGGAGGCTGAGGCAAGAGTATCACAAGTTCAACACCAGCCTGGGCAACACAGTAAGATCCTGCCAAAAAACAAACAGACAAACCTGAAAGTGACTTCTGTGTACATATTCTGTGGCTGACTCCTTCCCTGTCTGTGCCATGTCTTTGCATCTCACTAAGTGGTCATCTGCAACACTTCACAGCCATGGGATATCTTATTCAACTGAGGTATTATAATCACAGGCTCCATATCCCGGGCTTTAACCCATACCAGAGCCACCAGACTAACTCCCCAAGCCCACAGTCACTTGGACAAAGAGATGCAAGTTTTCCTGCCTTAACATCTATGCCCCTCCAGATGACAGGAGAACCACTCATCCACACTACTGCCATGACTCAGCATTTTCACAAGCATTGCCAGCTTAAGAGGTAAACCCGTGTTGTATTAACTGCCTAAGGCTGATTAAAGGGTGAGATTTTTGCTCATTTGCATTTCTTCTGTGCGAGAAAGGAGATAGAGAAGACAAGCATTCCACGGTCCAGAAGCTGAGCTTCTCTCAGCTTCATCTTTGGGATGCTAAGGCAGACACCATGGTTACTTCCTTCCACAC
Source organism: Neodon shergylaensis (assembly GCA_025134845.1). Taxonomy (NCBI): domain Eukaryota; kingdom Metazoa; phylum Chordata; class Mammalia; order Rodentia; family Cricetidae; genus Neodon; species Neodon shergylaensis. Next base: position 732,087 of record JABTXL010021222.1, on the reverse strand, counting down.
CACAGTCATCTCAGAAGGCAGGCACAGAAGCAGGCATCTGCCAGGTTCTACTTAAGAAAAACTCAGAAAAAAAAAAAGAAAAAAAAAAAAAAAAAACAAAAGAAAAAGAAAAAAAAAGAAAAAAAAAAAGAAAAACTCAGGGGCTGGGAATATGGCCCATGGGAAAGATACTTGCTGCCAAGCCTAAAGACCTGAGTTCAATCCCTTGGGACCCACACAGAAGTAGAGAAATGACGTGTGTGTGTGTGTGTGTGTGTGTGTGTGCTTGCATGCACATGCATGTGTTCACACATATATAAATAAATGTAATAATATATATTAAAGTGTCAGAATCGGACTAGACACAAAGTAGTTACCTATCAGAGTTTTTGATTGATTGATTGATTGATTGATTGATTTTGTGCAGAGAGGAGCATGTACATCATCTCGCTGAACTCAGAATTCTTATCATAGCAAAATAAAGACTTTTTTTTTTGAGACAGTTCCTCTCTGAATAGGCCTGGCTGTACTGGAACTCACCGTGTAAGCCAGGCTGGCCTCAGACTCACAAAGATCTACCTACCTCTGTCTCCCAAGTGCTAGGATTAAAGGTGTGCACCACCATCCCACACAGACTTTTTGATGGGAAATTAAAAAAAAAAGGTGTAGTCAGAATCTATGAAGACAAGGACTCTCAGTGTGTGACTGATGGGGGCTCCACAATGATGGATTCTAGCCAACAAGGAGCCCGACTCTGACCCTGCTCCTGCTGGAGCTGCAGAGGCTAGGAGGCAAAGGTGCTTTTGTTTACTTTGAGATGAGAATCTCTTTCTGCAAGGACCACCACTCCCGAAGAAGACATAGTCAAACACAGCTGTTAGTGCTCAGACAGGACTAGAGGGTGGGACATTCTCAGGGAGAAATGACCTTAAAGCCATTCTAGGTGATGGTTGTCTGTTTGTTTGTTTTGCTTGTTGTTGTTTGTAGTTTGACACAAGTTGGAATCACCTGAGAAGTGGGAATCACTTAAGAAAATTCCTCCCTCAGATTGGCCTGTAGGCAAGCCTGTGGGGTGTTTTCTTCATAATGATTGTGTACATAGGCCACTGTGCACGGTGCCACCCCTGGGCAGGTTGAGGAAGCATGAGGACCCAGTACCCTGTTCCTCCGTGGGTTCTGCTTCAGCTCTTCCTAGGCCCGGGTTCCTGCGTACAGTCCTGACCTGTAACCCCTTCTTGATGAGCCATAAGCTGTAAGATGAAATAAACCCTTTCCTCCCCAGGTTGCTTTTGGTCGTGTGGTATTTACCACAGTAATAGAGATCAAACTAGGCTAGAGGTCTGGGGCGATGCCAATCAAATGAATTGGAACATACAGTTTGAATTCTGATCTGAACAAAACAGTCCTAGAAACACTTTGTAGAGATAAATACGGAAAACTGAACAAGGTCTGGGTGGTAAATGACATTAAAGAATTATTCAGGCTGGGGGTGGTGGCACATGTCTGTAATCTCAGCATCCGGGAGGCGGAGGCGGGAAGACCTTGAGTTCTAAACCTTCTTGGGCTACACAGCAAGACCCTGTTACTCAGCTCACACACATGCACACATGCACACGCACACAACAAACAGTGCCATGGTAGAATAGGAAAGTAGATACAAGAGCGTTAGGTGTTTTCAGCTTGTATCTGTTAGAGAGACACACTGAAATCCTTGAGTGCATTGATAGGATACCTGGAAATTGCTTTAAAATAAATCATACAGGGCTGGGGATGTGGTTCAGTGGGCTAAAGATCCCAAGCACCCTCCTAAATGCCAGGCAACAGTGGCAGCTTTCCGGTACTCCCAGCACTCAAGAGGCAGAGAAGGGCATCCCCAGGACAAGCTGCCTAGCTATGCTAGCCCATCGGTGAGTACTGGGTTCAAGGGGCAAACTCTGCCTCTACGTAAGATGAAATATGATCAAGGAAGACACTTGAAGTCAACCTCTGGCCTCCACACCAGTGCACCCACATACATTTGAACATATGGGTGCACACACATACACACACACACACACACCACCTACATACATACACACAAAAAGAAAAATGTAAAAACTATGTAGAAGGCCTGAGAGATGGCTCAGCAGTTAACAGCACTGACTGCTCTCGTGTAGGACCCAGGTTCGATTCCTGGCGCCTAAATCATGACTGACAACTACGTGTAACTCCAATTCAAGGGGGTTCAATGCCCTCTACTGGCCTCCATGGGTCCCAGGAATGCACATGACATACAGACAGACAGACAGGCAAAACATCCATAACATAAAATAAAAATATTTTAAAAAGACTTTAGAAGTATTGCGCAGACTTCACCTTCGGGGAGAGGCGGGGAGACCCTGCTCTCCGAGCTCGGGCTGGCCAGGTTGACTTCCAAAGAGCAGAATAGAAAGGTGAAAACTGTCTGTTTACAGCTGAGAAGCCTGAGAGAATCCAGTCCGTGACCGTCAGCATCAGCTGTGATGGGCGAGGATCTAGAGACACCAGGAAGCCTTCGTGTAAGAAGCTGGCATTTGCTTCTGTGGCTTTAAGACAAGTTCAAAATTGTGCCCTAAAAGATGGGGGCTGGAGAAGTGGCAGCATTGGTAGAGAGCTTGCCTCCCATGCATGAGGTCCTGGGTTTGATCCCCAGCACCACGTACACTGGGCATGATGAACAGACACCTGCAATTCCAGCACTTGCGAGGTGGATTCAGGAGAATCAGAAGTTCAATGTCATCTCCAGCTACACAGTGAGTTTGAGGCTAGCCTGGGCTACGTGAGATGCTCTCTGTCCTTCCTAAGAGAAGGGCACCCACCATCCTCGTGACTGGTGGCTCCTCAGATGTGTGCAGGGCATCGGAAAGGAAGATGGCTGTGGAGCTGTCACAGCCGGAGGGAGTTAAGGAGATGGGTGGCTCAGACCAGAGAGCGATCATTAGGGGGGAAAACATGGGAATCGTGGCAGGGCTTCTGTTCACAACAGTGCAAGCTTGGCTCCCAAAGCATACCACATGAGGCAACGTGTCATTACGGGGCAACTGTGGGTGGGGTACAGGGCCTCTGGGAATTTTCTTATGTCTTAGTTTCTCTATGATCTAAAACTGTCCTAAAAATCCCATTAATTAAAAAGTTTGAGGAAAAGTGTTGTATGAAGACATAGATGAAGAATGGCAGGTGTGGGGCGGCTGAGGCCAGGGGAGGCCCTTAGTTTACTATACTCGAGTGGATGCTAGAAAGTCTCCATTTAAAAAAAAAGACAAGAGCCCCTTTTAGGGACTCTGAGGCTCTGAGATTCTTGTGTTTCCTCTTCAGAATGTCACCCCGGAGCCACCATTGGGAAATATCACCCTATCAGTCCTTGGGATGGGGACTAGCCCTGTAGACTAACCCTGGATTCTGGTGCCTGGCCGCCTGAGCTAGAAGCATCATCCCTAGATCTCAGCACAGCTACCCAGTCCTGGACCACAGAAACACTGTGCCTTCTACTTCCTCACGGCACCAGCTTCCAAGTCTTAACTGGGACAAGAGTATGTGCTTGGAGCTATGCTGGTCACACATCTTGAAGCACGCGACATGCTAAGTTTCTGACACCACCACATTCTGTAGTGGGGGCAGGGAGCAGGCTAGGCCTCCAGTGAGATTAGCTCCAAGGGAAGCCTTACACCCAGGGGGCTGGTGTTGTGGGAGACACCCTGTTGCTTTTGCAGCCTCATTACCCGGACTTACCCACTTCTATCACAGGGATCTAGGCCCCATGAGATCTCCTCATTATACCCTTATCTCACCCTTTACCTTCCAAGTCTACTCCAAGCCTGGCTCTTGAGAAGCCACCGAAGTAAAAGAGTAGAAGTTCTGGCCACACACATAACCACAGCCCTCGAGTAAGAAACTATGTATCTTTCCTGGAAGGAAGGGCTGGGGTCATGACTGCACCCACCCAGCCTTGCACCTGAAGGCAAGGTCCCCCCACTCTGTGCCACCCTGCCTTCGGTCTGCAATGGGAAGAGAGGACAGGGGTCTTTTCACCAGGCCAAGCCCTGGCCTCAGCATTGTAACTGATTAGTCAGCAGGTCCTACTGTCTATAGGGTTGACTGGCAGCTGCTCTGGGTCTCGGTGCGGATCCATCATGCTGCTAGGAGGAGAGGCGGCGTCTGCCACCGGCCACCTAAGTGACCCTCTAAGGACCTACAAGGCCCTAAAGACTCTCAACCCTCAGTCTTCCCACTGTGAAATCAGCCACCAGTCCTCAACCTCTGCCCTGTCCTGGATGCTGCCTGTCATTACACCTGCAAAGGCCTCAGGCATAAGGTCCTGCCTCAAGCTGGGAAGGAGGGCCAGGTCACAGGCACTTCAGGAGCCATAGTCTGCCTGCACGGGCCCTTCTGCCCAGAAGCCTGGCTCTAAGGAAGCTAAGAAGGGTAGCATGAGCATCTCTCCAGGGGTTGGGGGAGGGATGGGAGCAGGGCTCTGAGAGGGGAGTGCATCCCTGAACATAAATCAAATGAGGTGTAAAATTGTTCAAAGCTACACTTCATAAAACTGCTGCAGCATGTCATTAATGGTGGCCCCAGAGCTGGGGACACACAGATGGGCACCTGGCAGGCATGGGGGTGGCTGGTGATTAGTTCAGGAGAGATGGTAGGCAGGGATTCACAGCTCTTCTAGGGGTGATACCAGCCCACCTTGGGCCTTGTCATGATGGTGGGGATTTGAGGATGGCAAGATGGAACCAAGACTCCTGCTCCTAGGAGCTCAGAATGTCACTCCAACATCTGGGTCACCTGAGGTAACACTCACCTAAACCCAGGCTGCAAACAGGCCAAGGCACTAAGAAGGATACCCAGCAGACCATCTTGGCAATGGCCAGGGGGCCCAGCTAGCCCACCAGGTCCAGGTCAGCAACCCAAGCAATGGCCAAGGGGCCCAGCTAGCCTACCATATTCAGGTCAGCAACCCAAGCTTCAGTTTTCTTGGGGTGAGACATACAAGGCAATTCAAAGAATGGTTACAAAGTTTCAATGTACTAAACCAATATGCAAAGTTCAAGATAACTGCCTAGCTGCCCTGTGACTTCCCTGAGAAATGTGAACAAGTGTCTCCGGACCCCAGATCGGGTGCTTACAACAGACGGAAGAAATGAGCCCACTCAAATCTCTCTGGTGAACCAATGAGCCGATTAGGGTTACTCACAGGAGCACCGGCAACTCAAAGGCAGCAGCCTCCCAGCAAAGCCCATCCCAGCATGGGTGAGTTCTCTTGAAAGCCTTTTCCCTGGTGCCCTCAGCACAACTCGCCAAACAGCTTCCTGTCTCCAGCCTTTGTTACTGTGTAGAGCCTTGGGGAGGAGTCTATAAATCTGTAAACTTCCATGCCATCCCCACCATCGGGGACTGTTTCCTCAGACTGTGAGCCAAACAACCCTGTCTTAAGTTGCTTTTGCCAAGTATTTTATCCCAGCAAAGGAAAAAGCACATGATACCCTCCCTGTCCTCCAGAGACTGGTGTGACCATCAGGATGGCTACAAAGTCCTGCTGACCCTTGCCCTCCTCAGCTGAGGGTGGTAGCAGAAACCCCTTTCCCCCTCCTGGGGAGTCCTGGGAGTTTTTCAGCCTAGGAGGGTTCATAGGAATGAAGGGATCCTACAGGATGACAAAGAGGGAGCTACTAGGGAAAAAGAGGGGGCTGGGGGGGCACGAAAGAACAGCAAGGGCTTTTATGGCTCTTAGTTCCTCAGGGAATGTCCTCCAAGAACTTTCATACTCCAGTAAGAACCCATAAAATCAAAGATGGGTTTCCATGTGTACTGATTCATGCATCCCGCCCATCAGTCACTGTGTGTGAGGTAGCTGGCCTACAGCGTCTGCACCGTATGAACATAGATCCTGATAGCGCACCCTTAGCTCAACTTCTGAAGCCTGCCCTGGGCAGGGCCAGACCAGGCTCTCACCACCCCACCTTCCAGTATGGCTTCCTCAGCCCCTCACACATCACCAAGGCAATCCAGCCTCAAACACAGAGGTAAAGCAGAGCTTGTGAAACCAGAGCTGTGGTCAAGACCATACCAAACAGGTCTGGGCTGCTTCCAACCAGTCTCAGCCAGCTCAAATCACTTCTAACCAAGACAAGCCAGTTCTAGCAAATTCCAGGACTGACCAGACCAGGATGGAATCAACTCTTAACGTGTTCTGACTGATCCCAGCAGTACACACTGTTTAAAGTAGATTGCGGCCAGTTCCAACTGGTTCTGGCTAAATCTAACTGGATCAGACCAGTTCTGCCCAGATCAAAGCAAAGTTAATTTAAGTGACTCCAAGCTGGTACCAACCCAGCCAGTCCCTTCCTCCTCTGAAAATGTTCTCGTTAAGAACCTACCAGTTCCTCACCTGCTCAGAGGCGGGGCCCTTCCTGCCTCTTCTAGGAGGAAACACTAATGCACTGGGCTCCGAGGCTATGGCAGAGCAGAAGCCTGATGCTTTATAATAACTCAGTAAAATATACAGTTTACTAAGTGGAGGTCACGCCGAACCTTCTTCAGTCAATTTTGGGAGACAGTTTCTCACTAAACCTGGAGCTTGCCGGTTTGGCTTAACCAGCAAGCCCCAGAAACCTGCGCTCACAGGCTCCGAGATTACACGGATAGGACTCCACACAGACTTGTATGTGGGTGCTGGGGTTCAAAAGCAGGTCCTTGTGCTTGTGCAGTAAGCGTTTTACCAACTGAGCCGTTGCCTCTGCCTGTACCAAGTGTCATGGTGCACACTGGTTCCTTGGCGCCAATCAGCTGAGATTATCTATTGCCTATTGGGCCTGGAGACACCGTCTCTACAGGGGCTGTGAGTGGGCCCAGCCGGACTCTGTTGGCCCCGACTTCTCTCAGAGCCTCAGTGTCCTCCTTAGGATTTGCTGAGCTTCCACGTCATCAACAGAGATAACAGCTGATGACGACAGTGTCCAAGCCCTTAGAATGGCGGTGTAACCTACAGTGCATACACAGGATACGTCCGCTAGTTTCCCAGGTTTTCGGTTCATTTGGTTTGGGCAGAGTCTCCCTATGTAGCCCAAGCAAGCCTTGAACTCTTAAGGTTTTTCTGCCTCCACCTACAAAGTTGTTTAGGTGATTGACAGACACATACCACCACACCTCCTCTTCTTCCTTTCTTTTTCTTTGGACTATTACAACTGTCCTTTCTTTGGTGCCGTGATTAGAGCTATTTTGACACGAGCTGAAAGCTGTGCTGTGGGGTCTGGTCTGACTCCCAGGCCCCTTGACTCTGGGCCTTCTCCTTCCCTCTCGTGGAGGGTCCTAGGAAAGGAGCTGAGAGTGGATTTCTGGTGCCCGCTGCACTGCCAGGAGACTCCAGGTCTTTCTGGGCTTGGGACATGACTCTTGGGACTCTCTCTCTGCTAAGGGGTTTCCTGGTGTGGGGTGAAGGGCTCCTCCTTCCAGAAAACCTTCCTGTGCTTGAGTAGATTCCCCCAGGATAGAGGAAATGGATAGAACTGCTACATCTGCCAAAGCAAGCCAAGTAAGGGCCCTCTGAGGGGCTAAGAGGAGCTTCCTGGCTGAGGGCCTGTGGAGGGTCTCTGCCCCTCTAGGCCTCCATACAGGGAGAGAGACAGGAGGGAACGAGGTAAAATAATACTCTGGGGGCTCCCAGAGGGTCTTTGGGTCTCTTGTCTATGCTCTGCAGCAGGGAAGGGACCAGGGGAGATGGCCAAGGTTCTGAGGATAGTTTGGAAGGCACCTCACCGTGACGTGAGCCTGAGCTGGTCACTTGAGTCTCTCTCTCTCTCTCTCTCTCTGTCTCTCTCTCTCTCTCTCTCCTCCTTCCCTCCCCATATTACATACATATATACCACTAAACACTTAAAAACTAGCAATTTCTAGCAATCACTGTTGGTTGATTGAAGGCTCATCGCGTTCCAAGCCTTTGCTTGCATTAGGTCATTCTCTGTCCTAATCCTGTGGCAATGTCCTGACTTCAGGCTCCTTTCCCTGAGGAAGAAGCCAACTCACAGGCAGGGCAGGGCTGAGCCCCAGATCTGTGAGTCACACAGCTGACTCCCACAGCACCCAAATGGCAATCTTTAATCGATTGGTAGTGGCTGCCTCAAGGGCAATATTGAAATTTGGAAGCCTCACTCTGAAGAACTGGAAAGAGTGCCATGATTGATTAATGATGTCTGCCACCAGCAGAGGCACGGGTAAGGGTGGCTCACACGCAGCCTATATGCTATATGTCCCTAAGGCTCTGTGCCCCAGGCTGAGTTCTTCTGTCCTCCCGTGCTAACAGAACAGGGCTGGACAGCTAGCTCAGCCCTTACAGGCTAAAGCTGACAATCAAAACTCTAAGACTCAGTTCCAAGGATGGCAGAACCACCACAGAAAGAACAGAAAGGTCATGACTATACAATTGTTTTGAAGTCTGTCAAGACAACATAAGGGGCTGTTCCCACAATTGTGCATGCTAGTGTTAGTCATCCTCCTCCTGGTGCACAGCCCGCCCCCCAACATCCTCAACAGCTTCTACCTGCCAAATGTCTCCCAGCATGTTGACTTGCCTGTTGACTAAGGCAGGCTTAGTCACACAGGACTTCACAGGGGCTGGCTGGGGTAGCATGCGGAGGCACAGCATCTTTCAGAACTGCAGACAGAGGGCTCGTGAGTCATCCCACCTCTTAGCACATGAAATCAAGGACCAGGCTACTGGAAGCTGCATCCGTGGTACCCTGGCACCCATTCTATTATCATAACCCGCCTCTGCGCCCTGGACTCCAGTGCCTCACTAGCTGGAGGCAGATGCTCCTGTTTGTACCTGTGGAGGAGGAGGAGGAGGATGCCCCCCTTCTCCTCCACTGGAAGGATCCTGGGGCTCAAGGGCTGGGCACGTCCAAACCCACAGGGAGCTTCTTTTCAGGGGTGGGAGTGTGGTGGAGAAAGTGACTTGGGAAAGCAGAGACTAGATCCAGACTCCCAGCACCCAGATAGGGTGTCATGGGATGTTTTTTAACCAATGACTTGGGGCAGCAAACTCTAGAGCGTGCTACATGACAGCTGATATGCTGAGGGGAAGGGTCTCTCTCTCTCTCTCTCTCTCTCTCTCTCTCTCTCTCTCTCTCTCT
>JABTXL010021222.1:673788-709989 GCA_025134845.1 Neodon shergylaensis | reverse complement strand
GGCGGATGATCCAGTCTAAAGGTCACTGGCATGCCAGGCAGCCTGCCCCTTCCATCAGCCTCCCACCTGGCTTGCTCCAGTCAACTTCAAACTGGGTCTCTTTGGTGAAGGCGTCCAAGGGGCATGGTGCACCTCAGTCATGGGGCCCCCTCCCTCGATCTCACCTCTTCCTCAGCCATCACATTGAAGAGAAGGATTTCAGCACAAAAGGGGGCACCAGACAATCACAGCATCACCATCTGCTGATTTCCACACCCTAGATCTGGGTCCCTATCCACGAGATGGATCATGTCTACTCCTACTCTCAGCCCAACCCCAGAACCAGGGACAGACTCTGCATGGTCCACCTTAGATCAGAAGCCACCTTGCTATAGCTAATTGTGTGCCCCAGGGACCCAGGTTACAAGGGCCAGTCAACACAGGCCACTCAAGATGGCTTGGCTGCCTCCTCTTAGGGTGCTGTCTCGTACTGGGGTCAGCAGATATCACCATAGGCTGAGGCTTCTACTTTACTGTCTTCTTTTCAGAACCAGGGATGAACCCAGGATCTTGTCTGTGCTAAGCAGGTTCTGCACCGCTGTCCCATGCCAGCCCAGCCAGCACTACTGCAGACACAGGCTTAGGAGAAACCAGTGTTTTGGCTGTGGCTGCTGATACCCTGGGGAGACAGCTCACTTGGGGAAGTGCTTGCCTCACAAGTATGAGGGCCAAAGTTCAGATCCCCATCACCCATGTAAGAAACTGGATGAAATGGCTCGCACCTATAATCCCAGTGCCGCTAGGCAGGAGGCCGAGACAGGCAGATTCTCCAGGGACTGGCTGGCCAACCAGCCTGACATACTGGAGGAATACTGGGAGGCCCTGTCTCAAACCGAAGATAGATGGCACATGAGAAAGAACACTTGAGGTTGTCCTCTGACCTCCACATATGTACCTGCTGACCCATACATGCGTACACGTGCGCGCGCACACGAACGCACGCATGCACGTGCACAATTGTGGCAGGGACAACATCGCTTTGAGGTCAGATACTCTTTATCTAGCTCTTTAGAGATGGAATTTGCCTGGTGCCCATTTTAGAGCTGGTGTCTTTCTGAGAGACCGGGGCATCCTGAGCGAAGGGCGTGGCCTCACTCTAGGGAGCTGGGTGAGAGAGTTGGCGGATGGACGGAGTGGATCAGTGCGGCATCAGAAGACAGTCTGCTCGCTGCCAGTCTCGGGAAGTCGAGTGGCCCATGCCACGGGCCCATGCTCTCCCTCCCAGCACCCAGCCTGCATCTGATCTTAATTGAGCACCAGGGAATGAGCTTGATTGGGAATAGCAGGTGCCGGGACGCAGTGAACATTAGGGAATAGTCACTTGGCAAGCTCCAGAGCCGCCAAACCCGAGAGTGTGGGCCTGGCCAGATGTTCGCTCATTACCACCCGCTCTTCCTCAGAGGCGTTTTAAGGCGACATTTGTTTGTTGAGGAAGCGCAGCTGTTCCTGGGGAAATGGGTTTCCCTCCTTGGGGCAGAGGAGTGGGGGAGGGGTCCAGAAAAGAAGGGACCTAGGAACCCAGGGCCTCGCAGATTAGAAGTGGCAGGGCCCAGTCCCTTTCTGGCCTCTGAGCTCCAGGCCCACAGTTCATGCTCAATCCTGCCTTCTCTCAACACAGCCTGAGATGGCATCCTCTGTCTGTCTGTCTGTCTGTCTTAGCATTTTCTTCTCCTACCTTGGGCAAGCTTCTGCCACTGGGTCTCCTTTTTAGCAGGTCTTTATCACTGTGTCTTACCCTCATCTCGGACTCCAAGGATTCTGCTATACCCTTCTCTGCCACCGTGGGATGACCTGCCTGCCTGTGTGGGTGAGCCCTTCTCTGACTCATTCCCTGTGCCCTCTATCTCCTGATCCTGGTTCCTTTGTGTGCAATCCTTCTTGGTCCATCAGTGACAGTGTAGTATCCCAAGCTAGGTCTGGGTGACTCCAAAGCTTTGGGGGAAATACAACTCCTTTCCTCTAATATACTCTCTCAACCTCGTGAGTACCTCGGGTACCATCTACCTTGTTTTTTTGAGATACAGTCTCTCATTATTTTTCAATTATTTTATGTGTACTGGTATTTTGTCTTCAAGTGTGTCTGTACACTACATAACACCTGCTACCCACAGAGGTCAGAAGAGGGTGTAGGATCCCCTGGAACTGGAGTTACAGATGGTTGACAGCCCTCTGCGGGTGCTGGGATTTGAACCAGAGTCTTCTGGAAGAGTAGCCAGTGCTCTTAACCAGTGAGCCACCTCTCCAGGCACAGGCTCTGTCATTTTCACCTAGAACTCAACAATTCAGCTAAGCTGCCCTGCCTCGCCATCACACCGAGTTGTTGACAAGATGCTGAGACCGTACTCAGGCTACAACAGATGCCACCTGCCTTCTGATGAGTCTTAGACTCCTCCCCATCCCGTCCCTTGGGTATCCAGCTGAACTGTACGTGCAAAATCCTCTCTGTCAGGTCTGGTCACAGACATGGGTTCCTGGCATAGACCATCTCTTGGGGTCCATGCTGGGCCCTAGCCCCTGGATGCCAGGCAAAGTCATAGGGACAGAAGGTGGGACAAGGGTTGCCGGGTGGGGAACAGGGAGATGGAGGTGTTCAGGTGGACACACATGTCAGGTTTGGAAAGGGAAGGAAGTTGGATGCTGGTTGCACAGCAACGTGGACTTAACACTCTTCACAGACCCTTCAAAATGGTTACAATGTAAACTCCACACCATGTGAATTTGACCATGGTTTCTTAAAAAGCTGTTTTGGTTAGAACAATGTTTCCTTGGGGCTGGAGTCATGACTCAACCACTATGGGCCCTTGCTGCTCTTTCAGAGGACCCCAGTTCTGCTCCCAAAACCCATGTGGGGTGGCTCACAGCTAACTGTAGCTCCAGCTCTGTGGGAATCTGATACCCTCTTCTGAGCATCCTCAGGCACCTGCACACATACATGCGCATACATGCACATAGGTACTCAAGTCTACACATAAATAATAAAATAAACCTCTAATTGATATTGTTTCCTGTGATATGCAAATCTCCCAAGCCAATATCTAGGGCTGATGGTGGCCTTGGAAGCTTGTAGGCTTGTGGCCAACTAGCTGGACTGGTTAAAACTTGTTCCCAGTGCCTGGATCAGGGTAGCCCTGCAGAGGACTGGGCCCTCTGCATGTGAGGGTGGCTCAGCTCCAGGCAGATGGGCAAGAGGGACAGAGTGAAGCTGGTTTGGGGACTAGGTGGCCTTGGGAACCCTGCCACCCTGAGTATTTGTGATTTCCACACACGTCAGGGTCAGTTCCTGAGGACTCAGTTCCTTCCTGGTGGCTGTCTCGTCAAAGCGTGTGCGTGTGAGTATGTGTGAGTGCAGAGAGGAGTAAGATCGTAAGTGTGTGGAGCGCGTGAGTGCATCTAAGTGTGAGAACACAAGTGTCTGTGAATCTGAATGTGAGTGTTAGGGCGCATGAGTGTGTATGAGCGTGCATAAGATGCGTGTGCAGGATGATTATAGATGAAACCTTGTGTGAAAATGTGGCTGTGTGGGGACATGGGCTGTGTCTGTGCGTGGAACCATACATAGGGTTGATGTACGGGGTTGTTACTGGAGAGTGTAGGGTAACATTATGAGCATGGTATATATGTGAGTGTGACAATGGCTCACTGAGAAGGTGAGTTTGTGAGCATCTTTGTGTGAGTGTACGTCTGAGAGAATTTAGAGAGAGAGAGAGAGAGAGAGAGAGAGAGAGAGAGAGAGAGAGTGTTCTCTCCTCCTCAGTACCCATAGATTCTCTAAGCAGGAAACACACATCCTGTGCCCTGTTGTAACCTCTTGAGACTTTTTCTAAGTGACACGTTCAACCTCTCTGGGTGCTCTCCCCGGGAGCATGGTCCCTGTGGGACTTCCCGCTGTTTCCATCCTCCCACTTTGCCTCTGTGTTGGAGCTGGATTCCTCTTCGGAGGAGTTATGAGTCCCAGAAAGACAGCCCTTCTACTAACCCAGCAGAAACCACCGCGGCTGCACGCTGTAGCACAGTGCCACCGTCAGGTCGAGGCACGATGGACCCTCCTGGAGGACGGCCCAGCTGCCAGAGGGATGGGACTGTTTAATTAGGGACAACTTGAGCTGGAAACACTCATCCCTGTATGGGGAAAACGGCGACAGACTTTTTAGGACACGCCATAAGTTTTACAGTTATTGGATTTTTCAACTTGTTTACAAAAGCAATATTGTGAAATGGCCAACAGCCAGGCCCAGTTGCTTTTCTTCCTGATCCTTCTGACGACAGGAGGGTGTATTATCCCCCAGCCAGCTGGGGGAGGGGTGGGAGCCGCATGCCATCTTGCTTTCTGTTTAATTATCCTTTCAGCCAGGCTGGCAGCTCTTTCTGGCTGCTCACAGCCAGCTCTGTTCTGGAATGCAGCATAGTGCTCCCTCCCCATGCCTCGGACCCCCTGCAGCAGACTCTCCCCAAGAAAATGCCAACTCCCAGAGCCTGTGTGACCTTGAACTTGACTAGAAACATCTGTACCGGAAAGTTTCTCCTTAGTCATAAAAAGATCTCTCTAAAAGAGTAGGTTCTGCACCAGGCCACCAGGCACTCGGAGTCCCTGGGGGGGAGGCCTTTAAAAACACACCTTGCTATACCTGACCCCTCCAAGCCTGATTTAATGTTGGTGGGGTCCTTCAGCTTGAATTTCTAATTTTAAATTCCTTATTTATTGAGGGCCATGTGACAGCATGCACGTGGGAGTAAATTCTTTCCCTCCAGTGGGTCTCAGGGACGAGACACAGATCATTAGGCTTGGTGGCAAGCACCCTTGCCCTCTGGGCCACCTTGCCAGCCCCAGCCTGAACTTTTGAAGGCTCCTAAGTGATTCTGATACCTTGTAGCTGGGTCTAACATTCATTGGAATTATAGTGTCTCTCACAGGCTTTGGCCCCAAGGCTCTGTGGAATGCTGACCATAGAGGATGGAGGTGGGAACCAGGGCTGCCCCATAGAAGGTGGGGGTGGGGACCAGGGCTGCCCCATAGAAGATGGGATGGGGGCCAGGGCTTCCCGATAGAGGGTGGGGTGGGGACCAGGGCTACCCTCTGCTCTCACTCCAGACCTGGCTAAGCTGAAGGTGCCAGTCACCTGGAGAAACACCCAAGTGAGCAGGCCCCAGAAACACCATCCCTGTAAATTGCTGGGAAAGTACCTAAGAGTCAAAGCAAGTTGCTATGGCAACCTTCCTACTGTGCACCTGCACTGGCCCAGCTGTTGATGGGAGAGCATCTTTAGCAGAAGAAGAACTGGCAGCTGCTCTGGTCTGGCTGAAGGATGCAGGGGGAAAAAACGAGGGCAGAGAGTTCAGAATGGGAAGCCTGGCCCCCAACAGTCCTGGGTTGTCCCCACCGAGGACCATGGGAGAGGGGTCAGGATCTCCTTCATTCAAACTTCCCACCCGCTTCCCTCCACAGGTGGAGTGGAGTGTAGACCCAATAGGCACAATCACACCAAGCCTGTCTGTCATCTTTCCAGCCTATGACACGTACTTGGAAAAAATTGACTTAAAGAGAAGAAAGGTCTGTTTCGGCTCATGGTCTTTAACAAGCCGCACACTGTAGTGGGTGCACGCAGTAGAAGAAATGGCTTCCTGGCAGCCAGGAAGCAAAGGAGAGACAGGAAGTGCCTGGGGTCCTGCTAGTCCCTTTAGGTGCTTGCATTCCTGATGACCTAATTTTCTCCTACCAGGCCCACCTCTTAAAGGGTCGGTAGACTGTAACCAAGCCCTCAACACTCAAGATCCAAATCATAGCAAAGGCTTGGCCTCCCTGGGCCACTTGGTAGTCCCTTATACCTTGTGTGCTTGGGCCTACAGGCTGTAGATAAGGATGCAGGATGCCAAGAATGCAATCGCAGGCCTGGAGAGATGACTCAGCAATGAAAAGCACTTACCACTCTTTCAGAGGACCCAAGTTGGGTTCCCAGCACCCCCATGGTGGCTCACCTAGCTGTAGCTCAAATTCCATGGGATCCAGTGCCCTCTTCTGGCTTCCATGGGAACTGCAAGCACATGGTTCACATACTGACAGGTAGGAATGCACACATACAGGTAAAAATAACTAAATCTGATGGAGGAGGAAGGGCGGGAATTGAATTAACTGAGGGGTGCACCTGCACAGGACCGAAGAGCCTGAAAGAGGTCACAGGGCTTCTATGCTTGCACGTGCACGGGACTTGCCCCTTTCTCAGAGAGCTTCCTTATACAGGGCTCTATTGGGTCTCTGAGACAAGGAGGATAGGTTTCAGCTTCTTATTGGATGGTAGAAAACAGAGCCTTTGAGAAGCTAAAGTGGTCACATGTGGTATGATGTTTTACTCTTGATTTTTGGGGGGCCACCACCCAGCTCCCAAATAAATCACACTTGGAGGCTTATTCTTAATTATGAATACCTGACTTTAGTTTGGCTTGTTTCTTGCCGGTTTTTCTTAAATTATCTCAACTACCTTTTGCCTCTGGGCTTTTATCTTTCTCTATTTTTACTCCGCAACTGGCTGGGTGGCTGGATCACTGACTAGGTGACTAAGTGGCTGGGTGACGGACTAGGTGACTAGGTGGCTGGGTGGCTGGGTGACTGACTAGGTGACTGGGTGACTGGGTGACTGACTAGGTGACTAGGTGGCTGGGTGGCTGGGTGACTAGGTGGCTGGGTGGCTGGGTGGCTGGGTGACTAGGTGACTAGGTGGCTGGGTGGCTGGGTGACTGACTAGGTGGCTGGGTGGCTGGGTGGCTGGGTGACTGACTAGGTGACTAGGTGGCTGGGTGACTAGGTGACTAGGTGGCTGGGTGGCTGGGTGGCTGGGTGGCTAGGTGGCTGGGTTGCTGGGTGGCTGGCCCCTGACGTCTTCCTCTCCTTCTTCTCTTCTCCTCCTCTCAGAGTTCTATTTATACTCTCTGCCTGTTAGCCCCGCCTATCCTTGCTCCTGTCTTGCTATTGGTCGTTCATCTCTTTATTAGGAACTTCAGGAGTTTTAGACAGGCACAGTAACACAGCTTCAGAGAGCTAAACAAATGCAGCGTAAACAAAAGTCACACATCTGAAAATAATATTCCACAACAGCCACACTGCTGGGACTCTTGTCAATTAGACCTGAAGCTGGGTTTGGGGTGAGAGTCAGGAAAACAATATAGAGCTTAAAACATGACTGTAGCCCTTAAAAACTATGGCTGGAAGTGGGGTAGATTTCATGTTCTATCATCGATATTAAGGGATCATTTGAAATGGTTTACTTATTTGTATTTTATGTGTATGAATGTGTGCCCATGTTTCTAAGTGCACCATATGTATGTATGCAGCATCCATAAAGGCCCAGAAAGTTCAGTTCAGATCCCTTGGAACTAGAATTACAGGCTGTTGTGAGTCACCATGTAGATGCTGGGAATTGAACCTGGGTCCTCTGTAATACCAAGAAGTGCACTCAACTGCTGAGCCATCTCTCAAGCCCCAAGGAATCATTCTTAAAAGGCTAAAAAAAAAATCTGTTTTAATATATACAGATTGTCTTAATTGTCTTAGTTACTTTTCTATTTCTGTAAGAGACACCATGACCAAGACAACTTATATAAAGTAGAGTTCATGAGGGTTTAGAGTTTCAGAGGGTGAGGCCACTATCATGGCAGGGAGCATGGCAGCTGGCAGCCAGGCAGGCACTGGAGTAGTAGCTGGGAGTCAACATCTGATCCTAAGCAGGAGGCAGAGAGAGGGAGTTAACTGGGAATGGATAGGCTTTTGAATCTTCAAAGCCCACTGTGGTGTTTTGAATAGGAATGGCCCCCATAGGCTTGTGTGTGTGAACGCTTGGCCCATAGGGAGTGGTATTATTAGGAGATGTGGCCTTGTTGGAGTAGGTATGGCCTCACTGGAGAAAGTATGTCACTGTGGGGGCAGGCTTTGGGGTCTCATATATGCTCAAACTATGCCCAGTATAGTTTTTCCTTCTGCTGCCTGTGGATCAAGGTGTAGGACTCTCAGCTCCATGTCTGCCTGCACACCACCATGTCCCGCCATAATGATAATGAACAAAACCTCTGAAACCAGCCCGAGTTAAATGCGTTCCTTTATAAGAATTGTCATGGTTATGGTGTCTCTTCACAGCAACAGAAACCCTAAGACATCCACCCCCAGTGACACACCTCCTCCTACAAGGCCACACCTCCCAGTCCTTCCCAAACAGTTACACAACTGCACACCAAGCATTCAAATCTATGAGCCTGTGGGAACCATTCTCATTCAAACTACCGCACAG
This sequence comes from Neodon shergylaensis, assembly GCA_025134845.1. NCBI lineage: Eukaryota > Metazoa > Chordata > Mammalia > Rodentia > Cricetidae > Neodon > Neodon shergylaensis. The sequence continues at coordinate 701,677 of JABTXL010021222.1, read as the reverse complement.
ATGCACAAATATCAAAAACATTTTATTGAGCTCATTGATGAGAAAACTAGTAAGGTGTTGAAAACTGGCTCAAGTGAAGATTCCAAGAGCATGCTCCCACAGGCAGCTGGAAATGGATCAACTTAGGGTAGCAGTGTCCTCGGGGCGATAGTCAATCACATTCCAACAGGCCATATTAATTCCCATGTCTACATCTACAGCCAAGAGTCATTCGCAAGCCTTGTATAACAGCCCAGAGAGAATACAAGGCACAGGCAGCCAGAAAGCTGTTCTACTGGAGATAGCAGTGTTCTAGATCTACCTGTCTATCATTCTTCGCTCGTTCCAAAGACTATGGCCCTTTTCCCCATCACTGTAAAATGGAGTTGACCCATAGGGCCAAGGGGTGGTGGTTATTGCTTGAGACGAAGTAGGCATTTGCTGAAGTTCCTTTCCCTTCTGGAGTACGGCTTCTCCTGGGAAGACATAAAGACACAGCTATTCACTGCAAATAGAGAGGGCACTGGCAGGGAAGGGCTCCCTTCCAGCTTGGTAAGTCAAAGCCTGTACTGGGGATATTACAAAACATGGCTGATTCAAGGGCAGCTGTATCATCCAGAAGTCACCTGGGCAGCTTACAGGCAGTTACATCGCTGGAGTCTCTACCCAGGCAGTTGTGTGGCTCTTAGATAACCTTATGGAGGTGTAGGGGGCCCCCTGAGGTTCTCTCCTTTGGAAACACTGCGAACTAGGGAGCAAGTGGGCCCATCTCACAAAGATCTCCTACAGATGACCACAGCTTCTGACTCAAGATGGTAAAACCCATGTCCTTCATGGAGGAAAGAGCTACAAAAGAACCCTGAGACCAAGCTCAAGACCCTGCCGTTCTGATCACCCAAGCCCTTGAGCTTTCTTGTCCCCAAGTCTGAACAGGTAAAACGGTTGAGCCTTCATGTCTCCCAGATCCAGAATCTGGTTTCGGCTCTGTCACAGCCCTGGGCAAGTCATTTCTGTGCTCTGAGCCTCAGTGTACCAGCAGAGGGCAAGAATAAAACACATGACCTAAAAATTATCTTCGGCTCAGTGACTCAGCTTCATGGTGGCTTACACTGCAGAACCTTACTGCAGGGTTTTGAAGTCCAGTTCAGAGCATATTTGAACTCACAAGAACCTGGAGCCTGAGTATAGTTCTGACATCCAGTAAGGGTTTTCTGCTACATTATAACAAGGCAAAAGGCCATCCTGAGACATAGCTAAGCAAGAGAGCCAGAGCGTGTTTGTCTGATAAAACCATCCTCCCCACACGGACCCAGTAATCCCCTAACAGGCTGACCCTGGGACAAAGGCATCCTAATGACCCAGTAATCCACTAATGTAACCCATTCTCTCTTTCTCTGAACCGTCATCCGTCTTGCTGTTTTTTCCTCCTCTTCTTCCTCCTCCATTTCTTTTAATTATGTATAAGCATGTATGTGTCCACATATGGATTTGTGAATGTTAGTACAAGTATCCTCAGAGGCCAGAAAAATTGGGTTCCCCTGGAACTGGAATTATGGGTACTTGTGAGTCACTTAATGCAGGTGCTGGGAACCGAACTTGGGTCCTTTGCAAGAAGAACACATGCTCATAACCACTGGGCCATCTTCCAGCCCCTCGCTTGTCTTCTTGCTGCCGAAACAATCTTTTTTGCACAGCTCTGCCACCGCAGGACATCCTGCATGGCCTGCCCGTCCTCTCCTCGCAGGTTTTGGTCTGCCTTGTTGTCTGTTCCCATGGCAATAGCCCTGCCCTGGTGCTTGAAGTCTTGTGCATTAGAGACAGAACTCAGGTCAGCAGTGCTGCTTTTTGGCAGTTTCTTTACGAGTGGCAAACTGGATAACAGGATCTGGCCACCATAGTGGAGTGCTGGAGACAGGTGGATGGATATTTCCACTCACATGCCAGGGGGCCTCAACAGCCATCTGTCACCTCTGTAGCCACCCCAACACTACTGATCTAGGGCCACTTAGCTCCTGGAGGTCAGTGCTCACCGTGGAACCCTGAGACTACCCCACCCCAGTCCCATGTCTCTCCTCCATGCTGCCGGCAAGGGCCCTCAGCTAAAGTGTACACTGTAAATAAAGCCATTTCACTCTGAGGAGTGGAGGCAGGAGGGATGGGCAGGAGAAGAATTGAACAAATAAAGGCAAAAATCTTTACCACCCACAGAACAATACGCAAAACCCAGGACATTCCTCCGGACCATCAATAAATAACCCAGACCACAAAAATAATGCATGAGACAGCTTGTGTAATGGTAGTGTATGAAAGACTAGGGAACTTTCTAGAATTAATTTTCTTCATTTTGGTTTATTAAAATTGCACTCATCTATCTCCCCTGTTAAATATTTTATTTTTTCCGTATTAATGGCTGCAATTTCAGCCTGTGCCTGTTTCTGTCATTAACACTGTACAAACTTAATATCATTAGTAGTTTTTCCCTTAATTATGTGACTAGAAAAGAAAAACATCAAAGTTTCCGTGAAATTGGAATAGTATATCTAAATTGTCTCATGTTTATTTTAACATTAACAGTAAATGAAGCTAATGGGCTTTTATATTATTAAAAGCACTCATTTGTGTCTTGCCTGCTCCAATACATAACAAAGCTTTAAAAGATGTTAAATAATTAGTTATTTAATAGGGACGGGTGGAATAGATCAGACAGAAGGGAAAGTTGAGGGCAGAGATGCTGTCTGTTGATGGGTCTGTCCCTCTCATAGCTGGCGGGCGGGATTCCCTCTCCCCACGCCTGCCGCCCTGCTGTTACAATGATAGCTCTAATTTATAATGACCCTACAGTGTTAAAGCAACACAATCTATTGCCGAGCCCTGCGGAGGACACACGTGTGGATTGGGGTGGAGGAGGGGGCAATAACATTTGCAGTTATTTCTGGGCAATATCCATTCATAATTCAATACCTGTGTATAGAGTGCAGCTGGGGCTGCAGATCAGGCCCTGCTGGGCTGGGGCTCCAGAGGCCCTAGGCAGGAGGGAAGGCCTGTGCCCTGCTGTGCTGGCCCGCCTCCCCCGCCTCCCACCTCCCTGCCTCCTTGCAGGGGTCTCCTCGCTTTGGAGGCTGCCTTGAGTGCTGGCATTTGTCTTAGGAGCCCAGGGAGACATAGGAAGACTCTGGCTGGTAAATCCATCGTCACACTGATGCTCAAGATTTTGTAATGGGGACTAGGGATGTAATTCCGTTGGTGGAGTGTTTGCCTAGCAAGCATGAACCCTCAGTTCTGTCCCGAGCACCGCGTATAAACAAGGATGGGTGGTACACGCGTGATCCCAGCACTCAGAAGGGAGCGGCAGAAGGATCAGACGTGCAAGGTCATCTGTGTACTCGGGAGTTTGAGGGCAGCCCAGGGTACACAAGACTGTCTCTGAAAACTAAACACAAAGTCCGAACATCTCACAGGAGTCCCTGAGGTCTGCCGTGTCTCCTGGTGCTGGAGGTCCTGCCTGCACAGCCCCAGCTCTGCTTTTCCCACCGGGAGTCACCCAGATTTCTTCTCTGAACAAAACACATGCCACTGTGCCCCCTCCCCACCTCCCCTCCTACTGTCATCCTCCCTCAAATTCCCCCTTTTCTCTCTCTACCAACTCCAGCTCTTCCTGCAGGCCTAATGTATCCTTCTGGGACTGAACTCCTAAAGCACGCAAGTGCAGGGGTGGGGAATGGGTACTGGACCAGGGGACAGACACTGAATAGACATGACGATTTAGCGCAGCAACCCAGAGACGTTGACTGTTACTCAGATCTTCAATGGCAAGATAACGTTCAGTTCTGACGAGTTACCACGTAACTCATACACTGCCACTCTGGACCCAACTGCTTTAAGAACCAGCCTCTCAGCACACCCAGTGCCTCCAGGTCTTTAAATGACACCGTGCCTGTGCTGGCTTGAAATGTCCTCTGCTGGTGGCATGCAGCCAAGACTTGTCTCCTCAAACAGATGGCAAGTTCCTCGAGGAGTCTAGCTCCGTGATCTTCACAATGCCACCGGCTCAGAAGCTGAGAGTTTGCTGGGACCTGAGCAGCTGATCCTGCAGCGTTTCTGTCAGTCCTTGGAGAGGCAGGAAATGAAGCAAACTGGCTGGAGGTTACACAACTGATGATGGCCCAGGCTTAGTGCTACAGTTTGGGCTAATGCTTCTTGTTTATTTGTCTGTTTGTTCTTTAAGATCTATTTATTTATTTATATATTTGGGTTTTCCGAGACAGAGTTTCTCTGTGTAGCCCTAGCTCTTCTGGAACTCACTCTGTAGACCAGGTTGACCTCAAACTCACAGAGATTCACCTTCCTCTACCTCCCAAGTGCTGGGATTAAAAGTGTGCACCACCACACTGGTTGATTTGCTTATTTTTATGTGTATGAATGTTCTCATGCATGTATGTATGTGTGCCATGTACATGCAGGGTCCTCAGAGCTAGAAGAGGGTGTTGCATCCCTAGAACTGATGCTATAGATGCTTGTGAGCCATCATGTGGGTGCTAGGAATTGAACTCAGGTTCTCTGCAAAAGCAACAAGTACTCTTAACTGCTGAGCCATCTGTCTTAGTCACTGCGCTGGCTAGTTTTATGTCAACTTGACACACACTAGAGTCAGTAGAGAGAAGGGAGCCTCAATTGAGAAAATGCTCCCGTGAGATCCAGCTGTAAGGCATTTTCTCAATTAGTGATCAGTGTGGGAGGGTCCAGTCCATTGTGGGTGTCGCCATCCCTGGGCTGATGATCCTGAGTTCTATAAGAAAGCAGGTTGAGCAAGTCATGGGGAGCAAGCCAGGAGGCAGCACTCCTCCATGGCCTCTGCATCAGCTCCTGCCTCCAGGTTCCTGACCTGCTTGAGTTTCTACCCTCACTGCTTTTGATGACAAACTGTATGGTAGGTTAAATGAAAATGGCCCCCACAGGCTCATGGGAGAGGCTTTATCTGAAAGGATTAGGATGTGTGGTCTTGTTGGAGGAAGTGTGTTACCAGGGATAGGCTTTGTGGTTTCAGAAGCTCAAACCTGTCCAGTGTCTCTCTCTTCCTGTTACCTGTGGATCTGGATGTAGAACTCTCAGCTACTCTCCAGCACCATGTCTGCCTGCCATGATAATAATAGACGAAACCTCTGAAACTATGAGGAAATCCCCAATTAATATTTTCCTTCGCCGGATGGTGGTGGTGCATACTTTTAATCCCAGCACTCTGGAGGCAGAGGCAGGCAGATCTCTGTGAGTTTGAGACCAGCCTGGTCTACAGATCGAGTTCCAGGACAGCTAAGACTGTAACACAGAGAAACCCTGTCTCTGAAAAAAAACAATCTTTTTTTTTTTATAAGAGCTGCAGTGGCCATGGTATCTCTTCACAGCAACAGAAACCCTAACTAAGACAAACTGTTACTTGGAACTACGAACCAAACAGAGCCTTTCTTCCCCCACGGCTTCATCATGGTGCTTCATCACAGCAAGAGACCCTAACTAAGACAGTCACTGGTCTATTGCTGTGAAGAGGCATCATGACCAAGGCAACACTTTAAAAAAAAAAGTATTTAATTGGGTGTCCATGATCATCATGGGGAGAAGCATGGTGGCACACCTGCAGGCATGGCCCTGGACCTGAGAGCTTTGCTTCCTGATCCATTGGCTGCAGGGGGGCGGGGGTGGAGGGGGGGCCGCGATACCTCCTAATCCTTCCAAACAATTCTTCAAATAGATGAGCCTATAGGGGCCATTCTTATTCAAACCACCACATTTCACTCCCTGGCCCCATAGGCTTGTAGCCATATCATTATACAAAAAGCATTCAGTCCAACTTGAAAAGTCCCCACAGTCTATCACTGTCTCATCAATGTGTAAAAGTCCAAAGTCTCTTCTGAGATCCATGCACTCTCTTTACTGTAACCCCCTGTAAAATCAAAAAGCAGATCATATACTTCCAACACACAATGACACAGGGCATACATTATTATTCCAAAACATAGGGAAGGAAGACTCCTGAGGAACTACTCGACAAAGTAAGACCCAAAACCAGCTGGGCAAACCCCAAATTCAGCATTTCCATGTCTGATGTTGAAGTACTCTTCAGACCCCCAAACCTTTCCAGTTTTACTGACTGCAACACATTTCTCTTTCTCGAGCTGGTTCCACTCCCTCTTAGCAGCTCTCCTTGGCACATATTTAAATCCCCACTGGCCAAGAATAAGACCCCTACCACAGTTTAAAGGCAAATTTAAAACAAGCTTCAATTAAGTACTGACCAGGTGGATGGGTTCTGGCCAGGTCCATACCCAGGTTCCCAGGAAAATGACCCTGGGTCATGGTTTGTGGGGGCTTAAAAAGGCAAAACCCCATAATTCACTGCATTTCCCTTCAGGTCCAATCAGGGACAAGCAATTATCCTGACATATTTCCTGCCTATGCACCTCCCACCGACATGTGATCAAGCACATCCAGCAGTTGCTTCAAATAAACTTCTTTAGGGAAGTGAAGACGCGTGGTTTGTTATCTCCTACAAACAATAAACAACAGTCGCCAGCATTTCAGGTGGTGCCTGTCCTTGAACAAGGGACTTATATGTCAGAGGCATTTTTGCTTCATGGATCTCTTAGTCATAGTAATTAAAACTTAAAACCCAACTTTGGCTCTCACATAGATCTGGCATCTCCAACATCTTGGAGTCTCCAACACAATCCAGGCTTCAACTTCACCATTTCACACAATGGCCTCTCAGTTACGCATGACTCTCCTATCTGCCTAGCCTCAGCAGCTTTGCTTAGCTATGCAGGGAGATTCCACAACCCCTTCCTGTATTCTTGACTCTAAAATCAGAACTGTAGGTTGAAGTTGACAAGTTCTTCTGCTTGCTGGGGCTGGAACCTTGGATTATATTTACATAAGCTTTCAGTTGTTGGTGGTTTTCTTTGGTACTTAAACTTTCCTTTAATTCCTTGGGTGAGGTTTGGCCCTAGGGTCACCACTCCCCTCACTCCATTTAGCTTTTTAACTTTAAACTTTTTACCTCCCTGACCACTGGACTTACGTCCATTACACTTCCTGGTGCTCCTTTTCTTCTCAAACTGTACATTTTGCATTTTTCCTTGATCAGCTTGTTCCCTTTCATTGTAAATCTACATAACACTGATCACCAATAACCACAGGACCCCATCAATACTAAGCAGTCTAGAAATCTCCTCCACCACTGCCATTAACACAAAATTCTTCTGTAGTGATATTTTGTTTGTGTTTTAACAAATAAAGCTTGTCTGAAGATCAGAGTGCAGAACTAAGGCCAGGGAGTGGTGGCTCACACCTTTAATCACAGGTCTCAGGAGACAGAGGAGTAGAGATCTCTGTTAGTTCAAGGCCACCCTGTGCCACACAAGATTGAATCTGTCTAAAAGAGAAACAGAGCTCACACAAAGGTGATCTCAGCACTTGGGATCCCACGCCTTTAGTCCCAGGACTAGGGAGGTGGAGACAGAAGTGATATGGCTGGGAGGAGAGGAATATAAGGTGGGAGGAGACAAGACCTTAGTGCAGTCTAAGGTTTGTTGGAGACAATTGCAGTCTAAGGATTGCCCCTGCATCCTGAGGATGCAGGCTGAGGAGCTTGTCTGAAGACAGGACTGCCCCTTGAGTCTGAGCATTGGTAGACATAAACAGTCTCTCTAGTGGCTGGTCACACTGTCTTTCTGATCCTTCAGCTTTCATCCCCTAATATCTGTCACCAAGTTTTATTTATTAAGACAAATTAGAGTTCATGCTACACTCTTCAGTTTAGCCTCAGGCAGATTTTTATGACAAGGACAAAAAGCTGCCATATTCTTTGCCAAAATATCACAAGAATGACTCTAGGCTGCTTACTAATATCCGTCCCTCTGAAACTTATTGCACTGACCCCCCACTGTCCCATCTCACTCAGCACCACTGCCCATGTGTTAATCCCACCAGGAGAGAAAGAGACCAATACCGCAAATTTTGAGCCAAACTTGAAGAAAGCTTTATTAAATACTGGCCAGGACAATGGACACTGTCTTGGTACATATAAGGGATTCCCAGAGTATGGTGCTGAAATATATTCGTCAAGGGCTTATAAAGGAAAACTCACAAGATTACATACTTCCTGCCTTTGTCCAATCAAGGGCAAGCACAATCCTGACATATTTCCTGCCTACATATCTGTCACCTCTGTGTGATCAAGCATATCCTGTGTAGCTGAAGCAACCAAGCTTGTTATCATACATGAAAAACAGCCCAGAATTCCCGGAAGTTATCTGTCCTTGGCTAAGTCGGGCTTACAGGTTAGAGGTTCTGTTTCATAGATCTCTTAAACACAGCATTTTAAACTTAAAACATAACCTTAACTATCACACATGCTCCTCCTAGGATAGCCGAGTAAGTCCCACTTCAAGTGTTTAGCCACGTTTCTAGACCAAAGTCCTAAAATCCACATTCCTCCAACAAGCGGCACGGTCAGGTCTGTCATAGCAATACCCTACTCCTGGTACCAACTTCTTCTGTCTTAGTCGCAGTTCTGTTGCTAAGAGACACCATGACCAAGGCAACTCTTACAAAAGAAAGCACTTCATTGGAGGCTCACTTACAGTTACAGAAGTTTGTCATTTAGTCCACTATTATCATGGTGGGGAACGTGGAGGCGCACAGGCATACATGACCCTAGAACTGTGAGCTTTACTTCCTGATTCACAGGCAGCAGCAAAGAGAGGGGAGAAAGAGAGAGAGACTGAGCCTGGTGTGGCCTTTGGAAATCGCACAGCCCACCTCCAGTGACACACCTCCTCCAACAACGTCATACCTCCTAATCCTTCAAAAACAGTTATTACCTGGGGACCAAGAGTACAAATACATGAGCCTATGGGAGTGGTTCTCACTCAAACCACCACACCATCTCTCTAGCCCTTCCTTAAATAGTTTCCACTTATTCTTTGGCAATTTCAGACATGTAATGTATATTGTTTGTTTCTTAGTAAATAAAGCTTGCCTGAAGATCAGTGCAAAGCAGTCACACTAGTCAATCATACAGGTCAGGCAGTGGTGGCACACGCCTTTAATCCCAGCTACCACACTAGTTAGCCATATGATGTGGAATTCTCCTCTGCATGCTATGAATACCATTGGTTAATAAAGCTGTTTGGGGCCTGTGATAGGGTAGAACAGAGCTAAGTGGGGAAAACTAAACTGAATGCTGGGAGAAAGGAAGCAGAGTAAGAAGGAAGCCATGTAGCTCCTGCTGGAGACAGATGCCAGAACTTTACCTGGTAAGCCAGCCTCATGGCCATACACAGACTAATGGAATTGGGTTAATTTAAGATATGAGTTAGTCAGAAATATTCTTAAGCTATTGGTCAAACAGTATTGCAAATAATATGGTTTCTGTGTGATTATTTCAGGACTGAGCAGCCAGGAACAAACAAGAGGTCTCCTACTACAGCCATAGAGGCCAGGCGGTGGTGGTTCATGCCTTTAATCCCAGCACTAGAGAGGAATATAAAATGGGAGGAAAGAGGTCTCACTCCCAGTCTCAATCTGAGGATTCGTGGAGGGGGGATTGTCTGTTCTCAGTCCAAGGTAGAGGTAAGAGTCAGTGGCTGGCTGCTTTGCTTCTCTGATCTTCAGGTTGAACCCCAATATCTGTCTCTGGGTTTTTATTATTCATGCTACAGTAATGTGTCTTGACCATATCCATCTCCAACTTCTTCCTTCTGCTCCCCACCAGGAACCCCAACATATCCCCATACCCACTTCATGTCCTCTCTGTTTTTAGTTGCTAAGCCACTGTGTCCAATTACAGCCGCTGGTTGGGATGCTGACTGAGTCCACGGATCTGATCTTGTGCTGTGGTGTGTTCATGGGTGCAATGCCTGTGTCATATTCCCAAACTAGCATTTCACAGCCTCCTTCCTATCCTGTGGCTCGTACGTTCTTCCTGCCCCTCTTCCTCTATGTCCCCGAGGCTTGGGGTGGGAAAGCAGATATAGAGGTCCCACCACTGAGGGCTGAGCACTCAATAGATATGTATTCTCAGAGCTTTGACAGTTATAATCTGCACCAGCTACTATTCCCTGCAGAGGGAAGCCTCTCTGGATCAGTGCTTCTTATTGTGTAATTTCAAATATGAAGGCTGGAAGGTCAGGCTTCTGGGTAAGGTGATGACTGCTTTGGTTACTGCCAAGCACCCACCTCAGGCTTCCGTGGCAATTCTGTAAAGAGGGAAGTGGAGGTGGTTTCTCTCTGTGTATGTGGGCATCCTTTATTCTGGGGCAGTAGCCCCAGTCTGCATGTGCACAAAGAGTGACTTCCCCCAGAACAAGAGATCCAAAATAAAAATAAAGAGGGAGATGCCAGGCCTTTTACAGCCCAGTCTCCAAGGCCACCCGTCACTTCTACTTCATTCTGGTCATGGGCAACAAGGGACTGAAGGAGGTCCCCACTCAAGGAGAGAAGTTACGTTTACCCACTGAAGGAAGTTGTATCAAAGACTTGTAGAATTCCACATTATGGGAGAGGCTCTGGCATGTCCTGGTTTTTTTTTTTTTATTAACTGTAGGATAAACTACACAAATATAGTAAGTCCTTCATTCTGCATTTCCATATCCAGTCATTCAATAAAGAACAGCTGAAGATAATTGTGCATAAAGGCAGATAAATAAAAATAAATAATTAACACAATATTTTTGACTCTTCAATTTTTTTTCTGAGCTAGATGTAGTGCCATATGCCTACAATTCCCATGCTGAAGGCTAAGGCAGAGGGATCATGAGTTCAAGGTCAGCCTGGGCTATATAAGGTGTCTCCATATCAAAAACAACAACAATGCATTACTTACTCTTCCAAACAGTTTGGAAGCTCTATTCTCTGATTCTTCTCTTTTATTGTTGACCTAGAAATTTAACTAACTCATGAATTCTGGGCTAGTGAGCAGCTGTCAATAAAAATCTTTACTTTCTTCCTGTACTATGTAAGAGTCCTAAAACATTTCAGATCCATCTGATCCCTAGTTTATGTTTAACATTTTCTGATTTTAAAGTCTGTCTTTCCTTTTAAGCTCACACAACCTGATCAGTGCCGTTTGAAGGATCTTTTCTTAGTCTTCTGCATCTGGGCATTTCTCATGGTCTTTAGACCTGTGCCCCTCTACCTGAGGTCAGGCTCTACTCGATTACATTGAGCAGTCGGCTGTGCCTCTACTTAGGCACTTCTAATGAAATCTATTCTTTAGTTCCATCTGAAATATTTCATTCTTACTACAGCCTCAAAAAATGGCTGCAGAGCCGGGCCATGGTGGTGCCCACCTTTAATCCCAGCACTTGGGAGGCAGAGACAGGCAGATCTCTGCAGGCCAACCTGGTCTACAGAGCGAGTGCCAGGAGAGGCTCCAAAGCTACACAGTGAAACCTTGTCTCAAAAAAAAAAAAAGAAAAGAAAAGAGCTGCAGAATTCTAGGCTGGCACTTGTTTTTGCCCAACATATGCATAAATATTTTAATGTCTTCTTTTTAAAAGTATTTATTTTTACTCTTAATCATATGTGCACGTAAGTACCCTCAGAGGCCAGAAGAGGGCTTCAGATCCCTAAGAGCTGGAGTTATGGGCAATCTTAAGCACCCGGTCACCTCTCCTGACCCTATTTGATTAACTTCTAACACCCAATTGTTGCTGTGTAAACCAGTTGGTACCTAGCCTTATTTTCTTCTGAATACATTGTCATCTGGTTTCTCTCCCTCTCTGGCAGTTCTGAAAATCTTTTGACTTTAGCTTTGTCCAGCTTCTCTCTGAGGAACCTACAAACGCATTTCATTTATTAATCTATGTGATACCCATTGGCCTTACCTTAAAACTTGCCCTATGTCTCTTTTTGGTTCTAGACATTGTTAACCATCACTTACTAAATGATTGACTCTACCTCATTCTTCTCCTTCTGGGATTCTAACTTGATGCATATTGATCTTTCCATTTCCCCTCCCAGATCCCTTTTCTTTCATAGTCAAGATCTCTTCTCCTCCCTTTGCCATATTCATCCAGTTCATGGATTCTCTCTTCAGCTGTATCTAATCTGCTATTTTACACATAAACAGTGAATTTTCTTAGAATGGTCTTTTTTTTCCATTTCTACATATGTCCTTCTTTTTAGAATCTACTAAGTTTTTGCTGTCAAAAACCAAACAAATGAAAAAACCCTTTTCAGTGCTTGGTGATCAGAACACTCAGAAGGCAGCAGCAGGTGGACCTCTGTGAATCTGAGACCCATGTTCTCCAGAAAGGATGGTCTGGTTTCCCTCTGTTTTGTCCCTTACTACAACAATCTCTTAGCTTACCGTTTTCCATCTCAGCTCCAGTCCCTGCTCTACTCTGAGATCAGCTTGCCTGGCCTCGGATATCCAGCTTCAGCTAGATTTCTTCTGCTGTATGCATGACCTTGAACCCCTGGTACCTTGAAATTCCCATGAAGTCACCACTTCCCAGTCATCAAGACATCCTTGTCTCTTCTCTTGTCCCAGAAGGCTATAGAGAAGGATGTGTCTCTCCCTGGGACTGTGGGGTCCCTGGGACATGGCTGAAGTCTGCTTCTCCCAAGTTTTGCAGATCTCAGGATGGAACCAAGCTCTCTGCTGTGGCTATGAATGCTGCATAGTTCATGTCCAGCCTGGGCACCAGGGACAGAGGGGTCATGTGGACATAGCAGAAGATATCATAATAAAGGATCCAAATTAAGGATGGAAATAAAGGTTGAATGTGATGGCACATGCTTACAATTCCAGCTGCTCAGGAATCAGCACCTGGAGGGTCACAGGTTCAAGACTGAGCAATAGAGTGAGTGCAAGATCAGCCTGGGCAACTTAGTGAGACCCTATCTCAAAATAAAAAGTAAAAAGAAGCCAGGTGATGGTGGCGCACGCCTTTAATCCCAGCACTCGGGAGGCAGAGGCAGGCGGATCTCTGTGAGTTCGAGACCAGCCTGGTCTACAGAGCTAGTTCCAGGACAGGCTCCAAAGCCACAGAGAAACCCTGTCTCGAAAAACCAAAAAAAAAAAAAAAACAACAACAACAACAAAAAAATAAAAAGAAGTCTTGAAATGCATCTTAGTGTTATAGTGCCAAACTAGCTAGCATGTGTAAGGACCTAAATCCTGAGAGAGAGAGAGAGAGAGAGAGAGAGAGAGAGAGAGATCATATAAGGTAAAAATAATTTTCAAGATAGAAATTTTAACAACAAATTCCAGAGTAGAAAATAATTGTGAAAATAAAATCAATTGAATCTAAAAAATTAAAATGCTAGAACTTATTAAATGAAAAACTAAATTAATGACGTAATATATAAGAGGGTTGTCTTAAAGCAACTCAAAGAATTACTCCCAGTTAAGATGTTAAAATGGCCAGGCACAATGCATGCCTGTAATCCCAGCACCTGGCAGGCAAAGGCAGGCAGGTCTCTGTGAAGTCAAGACTTGCATTGCAAGTGCCAGGCATCAGAGTTACATAGTGAGATTTTGCCTCAATAAATAAATAATAAGGAAAACCATAAAAAATAATAATACATTTTAAAAATTAAAATTAAAAACAGGAAGTCTGATTAAAGTGGCCCAAATTGGAGTGTAAGGTAATGAAGCTAAGTAGAAGATGAAGCCTAGGAGGTGGAACTGAAGAGCTGGCCCAGGGGATAAGAACACTTGCTGTTGTTTCAGAGGACCAGATTCAGTCCTAGCATCCATACTGGCCAGTTCACAACTGTTCATTCCAGTTCAGTCTGACTCCCTCTTCTGGCTTCCACAGGCAATTGCTCTCATGTGACTATACACATACATCTACACAGAAGAAAAAAGTAAAATAAATCAGGTGGTGGCATATGCCTTTAATCCCAGCACTCGAGAGGCAGAGGCAGGTGGATCTCTGTGAGTTCGAGGCCAGCCTAGTGTACAAAGTGAGTTCCAGGACAGTAAGAGTTATGTAAAGAGATCCTGCCTCAAAAAGAAAAAAAGAGAAAGAAAGAAAGAAAGAAAGAAAGAAAGAAAGAAAGAAAGGAAGGAAGGAAGAAGGAAAGATGGAAAAAAAGAAAAAGAGAAGTCAGGAAGACAGGCAGGCAGACAGACAGATGAATCCTGGGATCCCTTCAGTTAATGATCACATTAATTAGTCAAGGACACATCTTCTCTTTCCCTTCTAGGCTGCAGTAAGCCAATAATAAGAAATATCTGACTCACTAGATGGGTAAACTGAGGTTTAGAGCAATGAAATGACTTGACTGAGGTCATCTGGTCATGAACGATCCAGCCAGACTAGGATTTGAGCTGCTAAGTGTTGAGGTTCATCATTCTGCCATGGGGTGAATGGGAGAAGCACCAACCCTGAAGCCCACACAACGTAGGTGCTTTCTGAGCCCTGCAAAGGGAAGCCCCCCAGTGTGATAAGAACAGTGAGGAGGTGGCCTTACCTTTTCATTGGGAGGGTCCCCTGGTGGTCTCCTCTGCTTTGTGATGGGATCAATGGAGTCTTATAAGAAGGACCAAGATGTCCCTTCAGGATAAAATCCAAAGACGAAACAGTCAAGGCACTGGTGCCCTGGCAAAGGGAGGTGGTAACTTCCATGTGGGGAAAGAGCCTTAATGGGCAGACTGGGGCCCTGCCTGTGACAAACACAGGGAGGCCACCTGAGGAAGAAGAGACACCAGGAAGCAACTGAGGAGGATTTAGCATCTCCTCAGCCAAGATGAGCTGTGGGGACAGCGCTATTCACGATGGCCCATCATTCATTCATTCTTACATTCATTGACTCAATAAACCGTTCCGGGTGGCCACTCCATGCCAGGCACTTGACCGGAACAGAGCGGTCTAGTGCCTCCCCTAAGGGAGCTTATGGTATGGGTAGGGACAAAGGTGCAGGAGACCCTGAGCCTTCATGCACTCTGTGACCAGTGCTTGCACGGAGAAGCAAGGGGAAAGCACAGTCACTGCCCTGACTCTCAGTCCCCCACGTGAGAATCAGACACACCGCTGCCCTCCTCCAGAGGCAGGCAGGATGAGCAATGAGACAAGACTTGGAAGCGTCCCAATGAGAGAGGACTTGGAAAGGTTCCCACAAGGTAATGGCCATGGGCGAGGCTTTCCACGCTGAGGGCTGAGTGTAAGAATGAGTTACGATTCTTCTCTTTCTCTTTGTTTGCTTTTTTGTTTTCTTTCTTTCTTTCTTTCTTTCTTTCTTTCTTTCTTTCTTTCTTGTTTTGTTTTTGTTTTTTGAGACAGGGTTTCACTGTTAGCACTATCTTGGAACTCTACAGACCAGCCTGGCCTTGAACTCACAGAGATTTGCCCACCTGTTCCTCTCAGGTGCTAGGATTAAAGGCGTGCTGCTGGGCTACAATTCAATTTCTTTAAAGAAAGAAACAATAAAATAAAGACAGTATAAGGGTAATACAAGATGTCATTGGTGAGATTCTCCCTTAGTTAGAAGGCAGGAAACAGTGGGAAGTAATGTGTACCACAGTTGCTCCCTTTAAATCAAGGACTACCAACTTTAGACTTCCGTATGCCAGCACTGACCTTGTTTAACCCTCGTGCCAGCTGTGTGAGGTAAATTCTATCATTGTTCTCATTTTACACCTGAGGACACTGACATCACAGGGGCTTGAGATTTAGAGTAGGTCTCGTAAATGTGCCTCTTCTCACTCTGGACACACAACGGCTTTGGCCTTGAGTCTTGGCGCCATCTTCAGTGTGGAGTCAGTCAGGCCTCTGCTGCTCCCAACTGGCTTTCTACACGGACCCCTCTGCTTCCGGACACAGCCTTTCTCCTACTTCTGTGTGCTATTGGCTTCTTATTTCAAATCCTGTGCCACTTGGGTCCCAAGGATGCCTTAAAAAAAGTTCTGGAAAGCCTGGTCTGAAGATAGGGCCTCCAGAGGACTGCGGCCCCAATGGCCTGTGGCAGAGCCCCACGAAGCCAGGAGAACCAGGTGCCAAGACCATCGGGACTGTGAAAAGGGCCATGCCCCTGCAGCTCCACCTCGGAAGGCCACCCCAGCCCAGAAACTGAGCCCTGCGGGTGAGCCGGGTTCTGAAGTCACTAGAGCCAGTCGCCCAGGCAGCCTCCCAGCTCAGCGTCAGCCGCAGGCTCTTACTCCATCCATCATCCAGTCCTTAAGACATATTAAAATGGATTTAAAAAGGCATTTCACATTTTCTCTCCTTAACATCCACATTATTACCACACATCGGCTTTTGTTTTAATTAAAATCGGTTTTGAAATCCTCCATGAAACTTCAGTGGGATTGTTAAAGGCGGCAATTTCTTTATCGGCCGCGCGTCCCCACAACATACTGTAATAGTTATTTTGCAACAAAGCACAAGTCTTATTAATTTAGCTCAATCAAATCAGCACCACGTTAATTTACGGGGCTGTAAAAATCTGCCGGTGCCGCTCTAGATCAGGGAACTTAGGGGCAGGCAGGACACCAAGTGGGATGTTTATTTTGTACAATGGTCCCTAACTGCATCTGCGTGATTTAAGAGCTTTCCGAGGCGGCCGCGGATAATATCACATGCATACAGCATTGTGTGTCTATGCCTCATTACTCCCTACAGAGACCCAAAATCATTTGGCATTCAACTCCTGCCTAAAATATTTCCTTCTACATACAAATATTTTTCCTGCTTTAAATGACTTCCCTATGTTAATTTTTTTTTCTTTCCTTTTTGGCTTGACGCTGTGAAACACGATACTTTCCTGGGAAGGCTTCTATTTTTGGTCCTACCCTGAATCCCACTGGTAGTTGCTAAGTGAGTAGTGGGCTTTCCCCAGCCTCTCTCTTCTTGTCCTCCAAACCGGAAGCGGGTGAAGCTCCCGCGGATGGATTGTGAATTTTATGCCTCCTGGTTTCCTTTTACCAATGTCTTCTTCAGTAAGGAGGGACATTTGCTTCTCTTGTTCTCAAGTCTCAGTAACAAAGCTGCAGAAGCCTGTTGCAATGATCTGCCAGGAGATGCAGGCTGAGCTGCCTGCGATCGCCAATCGAAAGGCACTATGGGTTGGGGAGCTGCGGCAGCTGTCGGGTAGAAATGAAGAGATTGGAGGTGTGGCGAGGAAAAGCGTGCGACTTGCCTGAGACCACAGGTAGGCAGAAAGAGCACTGGGGTCCAGACAAACTCAACTCTGTGTGTTTTGCGGCAAGGTCTGAAGTAGATAAGTTCATTTGTAGCTGCGGATAATAAATAAAAACCCAGATACTAGGGTTCAAGCTGAAGATCAGAAAAGCAAAGCAGCCAACCACCAGAGAGATCTTTCCTCTTCCAAGCCTGGGTGATCCTGTCCTCAGCACAACTGCAGACTGAGGCCCTGAGCTCCTGTTTCCTCCCATTTTATGTTCCTCTCTAGTGCTGGATTAAAGGCGTGTACCACCACCACCTAGCCTCTGTGACTAACTAGTGTGGCTGCTGGGATTAAAGGTGTGTGCCACCACTGCCTGGCCTGTATGGCTGACTAGTGTGGCTAGCTTTGCACTCTGATCTTCAGGCAAGCTTTATTTATTAAGACACAAATAAAATATCACTATAGATAATCTTGAACTTCTGGTCCTCCCACGTCCACCTCCAGAAGCTGAGATTACAGGTGTGTGATTCCATGTCCAGTTTATGTAGTACTGGAGATCAAACCCAGGGCTTCACGCATGCTAGGCAAGTACTCTGCCAACTGAGCCACATCCTCTGCTCAACCCTCATCTTCTAAGCCCTTCAGGTTGAGGCAGATAAGGGAACTTACTGGGGCAGTAGCTTCGCAGCGTCACTATGGCAGGTATGAGGGTCCCCTTCCTCTTCAAGGCAACATTGAATATCTAACTCCAGAATGCAGAGCTAAGACTGTACTGGCAGACAAGCGGAAAGAAACTGTCACCTTGAACCTGGGGAGCTCTTCTACGTGCAGATGGCTTCCATCTGCTCCAGGGCTGTGCACACCTGCTCTGGGAAGACACAAGGGCACAAAAATCCCGTGTCCTGGCGTCCTCTCTTGCTGCCAGCCGCATGACAGGAACTGACTTAGGAGATTCTCACCCAGGGTGGCAGCCCCTCAGGTCAGCGGACTTACGGCACACCAGCCCCTCTGGCTCCCTGGCCTGTCCACACGACCCCAGGTCTGTGCAGAAAATACACTATGGTGTGATGTTATTTGCTGAGTTTTCCTGACTCACTGTTCCTATCCTTGCTTGCTTTCCCCCAGGGGCTCTGTGTCCATTGTTAAGTCCGAGATCCACACTGTCCTGTATTGGAAGGGGAGCTTCTGGTTGACCTGGCCAGCAGGGGGCTCTTGGTGCCTGGAGGATGGGAGCTAGCTCTTGGTGTCATTGGGAATACATGACTCCCAAATGCCATCATGCTTCTTAAAAAATTACACTTTCATTTGTTTTGTGTTTCTGTGTGTTTGGGCATGCGTGTGTACAGCACACATGTGGAGATCAGAGGACAATTTGTGAGAGTCAGCCCTCTTCTATGACGTGAGTTCCAGGGATTGAACTCAGGTCTTCAGGCTTGGCAACAGTCACCTTCACCTGCTGAACCATCTTGTCAGGCTTTTAAAAAAAAATAAATAAGGTTTTACTATAAAACCCAGGCTGGGCTTGAACTCCCGATCCTCCTGCTTCCACCTTTTGGTTGTTGGGATCTTGCAGGTTTATGCTACCTTGCCTAGTGACTTAAGTAATGACAGCATGGGATTCACTGAGACAGTCAAGGCCAGGCTGAATGAAGCCCTTGAGGTGACTCAGCTCTCCTTATAGGGACCCACACCCATCTTGTCAGAAGAGCACTGCCATGTCATTACCTATGGCCACTCACTCTATCTGATCTGCTAAAGGTCACAAGGTCCCAGGGCAGCCTGGGTTCAGAGGGCCTGACATTTGCACCGGGCACCATCTCCAGCTCATACCCATTAGCTGAGGAGGGGGAATGGCAGGATCCCTGGGTGAATGACCTCCCTTCACCAAGGTACAGGAGAAGCAGAAAGGAAGGGAAGAAGGCAGATAAGCTGACCTCAACCCAGGCTTGCAAAGCATGGTGAGTATTGCCCTGAGAGGCCTGTGAGGCATGGAACTTGGAACAGAGGGTGCATTGCTAGGCAAATTCAAACCCCACGGCTATGGCTATGTGCTGGGAATGGCCACCTCGCCTGGGAGACAGATATTGAGAGTCTACAGGAGGAAGCACAGAAGGCGTCTAAGGCTGGTGGCAGAGTCCTGTTGAGGGTGTCACCAAAGATTTAACAGTAGTTGGGGCCATATACTGTGGTCTAATGTTGGGCTATGCTCTGAGAAGCAACATTATTTTGTTCTGATTTTTGTGTAAGGACTGGTGTTTATCTGACTATTTGAGAGAGAGTGTGTGTGTGTTTCACATGGCCCAGGCTGATCTCAAACATACTATATAACTAAAGCTGTCCTCAAAATTCCAATCTTCCTGCCTCAGGGTTCTGAGTGCTGGAATTGCATCTGTATGCCACCATGCCTGGCTCAGAATGCCTTCTGGATGGATGCCCAGTCCTCCCGGAGCCTGCAGCCTGTGGTATCTGCAGCCTGTGGCCACACCCTTTGTTCCTGGAGTGAGTACCTCATGGAGACTAGCTTTACAGGATGGGCCCAGAAGGTAGAAATATCCGTGAAGGATAATTTGCTGCAGAGCCCTAGGCACCCCAGGGCCAGACTCTCAGAAGAACCAGTCTGGAGGCCTTAACTGCCATAGAGAAAAGGGCCCTAGCTTAGCAGTTTTCAAAATGGCTTCCCTCACCCAAGGCTTCCTGCCTGGCCATAGTGTGCCTCTGTGGAAGTTAGGTCATGCCCTCCTGGGGACAGCCCAGACCACAGGCCCTCAGAGTGCTGGATGGCTCCCAGCAAGACCAGGCCTGAGACTCGCGGATCCCTGGATTAACCATGCTTGTCCAGTGAGCACTAATACAGCTGTAGTTAGTGGCTCTGCCACATGGCCAAAGCTCCTGCTCACATTTTAGTTCCTTTGTGAGAAGATCCAGGCCTAGACCACATACAGATCACCCCCAGAGCTAAGCCAAGACGCCCCCCAAAGATGAAGGAAGCTGTGTTCTAAGACACACCTCACCCATCTCGCCACAGTCAAGGAGGCAAGTCAGGCATGGGGAAGGACCCTGGAGCTTCCTCTGGCAGGTGATTCCAAGCCCTCCTTCTTCATCCTGCTCTTTATCTGTTTGTTGCTTGTTTGTTTGTGAATGTTTTGTTTTGCTTTGAAAGAGAGACAGAAAGCCCATGTACTTGGTGGCTATGAATGTGGAGAGAATCTGGGAGGAGCTGAAACATGATCAAAATATATTGAATAAATTGAAAATATATGTACATATATATGTTTAAATTTAAAAAAATGGAGGGCTTTCTAAAAAAGAGGAACCTTCCAGTGGCAGATGGCGGATAAGTACGAATGGTAAATAGTTTTAATTACTGCATAATGTAAGTGAGACCATAAAGGAGAGACAGTGCGGGCAAGCTGCCGCCGCTGAGGCCCCAAAACTGTTGTGGGGCCCAATTTGTCTGGCATGTGCTGCTCTCAGTCTTGGGAGGGCTTTAAAGAGAACGCCGGAAATATTAATTGCCCGCCTCGCTAGCCCATCCATCTTCACAACCGAGTAACACGCTTTTTTAATTTCAGGGGAATCGTTTTCAAATGGGAATCATGCAAATGAGTATTTTAGCTATTCATTTGTTTTACTGCGAGCGCTTTGTGAGCAAATGGCCTACAGCTTGCAATGAATTAAAAGACATGGGCACCGGAGACCGATTTTTAATACAAAGTCTTGACTGGGAGACGACCCCGACCAGCGGCACAGAAAATGTTGGCATAGCAACTTTGGGCATTTTCATGCAAATTGGCTTCTATATAGATGATACGAATGCAATGTTTTCCTTCAACTAATCATCATAAAATTAGTTTCACTATATTTAAATGCCTCCACTTAATGCATTATATCCATATGCATGAAATTGCCTCCGCTAATGTAGTACATAAAATGCCAGAGATACAATGAATAGCCAAATTGCACGCGGCTATGTTCTCTCCCATTAAAGTAGCACCCCTCCCCCACCTTCTTTTTCTTTTTCTTTTCTGTGAGTGTGGGTGTTCTTGAAATGTGTGGGCGCCAAAGGCATCTATCACAAATTGCTATTAACATACTCCAAAGTCCTCCACAGTTAAGTAACAGATTGTACCACAACCTTAACAGAAGCCAAACAGCGGAGGGGTTCTGAGGGTACCCACCTAGGATGTCTGACCTTCACCAGGAAGGGTCTAGAATCCCAAGAGACCACAGAGCAGAGAGTACAGAACGAGCTACGGTAAAGAGAGGTTCAGTTCAACACTACACCCAACCCCGACCCACAGCCATGCTTTGAATGGGGAATCCTGGGAAGGGTGTATCTGAATGGAATCTGCAGACCCAGGATCCCAACAGAAATAATGAAGAGCGTTGATAAGAACGGCCCGCAAGGTCTACCCCACCGCCTTGAAGGCAAGAACTCTGGGGGGCATGAGCGAAGCCGGTAATTGAGAAAAGGCTGAAGAAGGAGAGAGCGCCCCTGTGGAGGTCCTGAAGTAGACCCCATACCTGCCTGACTCGCTACAGCTGTTGTGCATCAGGACACAAGAATTCAACGGAATGGTCGGGATGGTCGCTGGCCTTGTGGACCCTGAAGCTAAGGAACATATGCCAGGTCAGAGCGCCAGGAAGTTAAAGAAGATGGATTTTAACCTTTGCCCAATAGCTCCCAAGCGGCACTTTGCTCTGTAGCAGCGCGCCCCCTGCAGGTTGTTTGGAGGAATGGCAGGGACGAGTTCCTTTTAACTGGGACAGTGGGAGATGGCTACATGGGTCCTCATCTCCTCCCGGTGTATGGTCTTCATCTATGTGTGACACCCTTGCTATGGCTCCCAAACTCCCCCGAGGTTAAGAGCAGTAGGCTTCATATGAACAGAGGATAACTCCCCTACTTGCTACCTGTGCTGTGATCTCCTTTGTTCAGCGGAGCAAATCTAGCCAGTCTCCAGCCTGGGGTTGGGAGTGGGGTGTCTGACTTACTACAGGCGGTTCACATTTAGGATGGGTCTTGTAACCACCAGAAGCAAAGGTTCCCCTGGGCAAGAGCAAGCCCTTTCCCAGCTAGAGAAGGGGTTGTGCCCAGCATCTATTGTCCCTGCTCCTTAGGGAACTTGGATTTTATCTAGGTAGGAGTGGTGTCTTCATAAAAATGCATTTGAGGCTGGCTACAGTAGCGCACACCTTTAAACCCAGCACTCGGGAGGGAGAGGCAGGTGCATCTCTGTGAGTCTGATGCCAACCTGGTCTACATAGTAAGTTCAAGCCAGCCAGGGCAACAGAGAGACCCTGTCTAAAAGAAGAGAGAATGTGTTAGGTCATGTGTTTGGTGGCATTGTTTGGGAGATTATGGGATCTTTAGGAGGTGGAACCTCCTGGAGGAAGCAAGTCACTGGGGGCCAGTTCAGAGAGTTTTATAGGCTTGCCCCACTTCATGTTGTCCTTCTGCTTCCTGTGTGTGGTTGAGATGTGATCAGTCAGCCTCCTGCTCTGCCAGAATTAAGCACTCTCCTTCTGGAGCCACAAGAGAAAATAAACTCTTCCTCTAATCTTCTCTAAGTTGCTGTTGGTCATGGTGTTTCCTCGCAGCAACAGCAGGGTAACTAATACTGTACCAACCATTCTACACTTGTGGAAACAACCAAAGCAATTGAAAGCTGGGTCCTGAAGATATATATACACCTGTGCACATGGCAGCATGACTCACAGCAGACAAAAGTGGGAGCTACTCAGGGGCTCATTAATAGATCCAGAAATGAACAGGTGAGCAATGTGGTGTGGGTGTAGAGAGAGAAAGATGACAGACAGACACACCATGGAAAGTTACTAGGACTTAAAAAGAAAGAAATTTAGCTGGGAAATGGTGGTGCATGCCTTTAATGCCAGCACTCGGGGAGGCAGAGGCAGGCAGATCCCTGTGAGTTTGAGGCCAGCTTGGTCTACAGAGTGAGTTCCAGGACAGCCAGAGAGAGATACACAGAGAAACCCTGTCTTGAAAACAAAATAAAGGAAAGAAAGAAAGAAAGAAAGAAAGAAAGAAAGAAAGAAAGGAAGAAAGAAGAAAGAAAGAAAGAAAGAAAGAAAGAAAGAAAGAAAGAAAGAAAGAAAGAAATTCTGACATATGCTGCCATGTGGATGAGCACACTGAGAACATCATGCTACATGAAAAAAGCCAGTCATAGAAAAACAAAACTGGCCGGGTGATGGTGGTGCACACCTTTAATTCCAGCATTCGGGAGGCAGAAGCAGGGGGATCTCTGTGAGTTCAAGACCAGGCTGGTCTACAAGAGCTAGTTCCAGGACAGGCTCCAAAACTACAGAGAAACCCTGTCTTGAAAAAAAGAAAAAAGGAAAAAGAAAAAGTAAAACAACACTGAATGATTCCACTTTTATGCAGTACCTAAAATAAGGAGACTGAAGTTTGATGTGACTGTTAGGGCCGAGGGGAGAGGAGGAGTAGTGTTAGATGAATTCAGAATTTCAATCTGGAAAAGATGATAAAGTTCTGAAGATGATTCTATGGTGCTGACTCTACAGCCATGTGAACTACTTAGTATCACTGAGCTGAACACTTTAAAGAGGTTTCCATAGTGGATTTTGTTATGCACATTCTACTGCAATGAAAAACTTTGGAAAGAGGGGTTGACAGGATGGCTCAGCAGGTAAGGGGCTTGCTGCTGAGGAACCATGTTCAATCCTCAGGATCCACATGGTGGAAGGAGGGAGCTGAGCTGACTCCTGCAAGGTGTTCTCTGACACTGACTCTACACACAATTCAGGGACAACTTTCTGAGAACCTTCAAGAACAACAGTTTCATAATAATGACTCTCTTTGCCAACACACAAATTCTTTCCATTTCATTACTTTTCATTGGGCTTCCCTTCCCTTTCCTCCTCATACATGTTTCTTTCCACCTGGAACTGCTTATGACTACTGTGTCTTTACCAACTTTAAAACAAGTTAGCACACCTTGCAAATCAAATGAGTTGTGCCAGGCATTAACTAACCACAATTGTCCTAGCCAACCCTCATCTTAAACCCTACTTCTTTAATTCTCATAGCAGTTACCAGGTGGCAGGAGTTAGAGAACTCAACCTATATGGATTAAGTCAAATACTGCCTCCTGATGGCTACAATGAGATTTGCAGGCACAGCACACTGAAGGCAATCAGCCAGGACTCAAGGCACATCCCTATTAAAAGCAATCTCTTTGAGGGGCTGCAAAAGTCCCTCCAATGCTTCCCTTATGCCTTATGTATGATCATTCTCCAGTTCAAGGCTACAGGTTTCAGTCCTGAGCTGGATCAATGGCTCTCCAATGTGGGACCAAATATTCCAGCTCATTTTGTTTGTGTCTCTTTTCTCCCCAAATTCAGCTTTAAATAGTATACTCATGGAAAATGTCTCATGGCTTTGCTGCTGGCACATCCTCTTCACTACAACTCCTGTGCCAGCTTCTTCCACACCTGAGCTTCCTCATGCTATGACATCATTCCATCTTAGATCGGCAAAATCATTGCCTACCTTTGTAGGAAATTCTTTTGCAATTCATAGAAGCCTGAGTTTATGAGTGATTAGGAAAAGAAGGAAGGAAGGAGGGAGGGAGGGAGGGAAGGAAGGGCTGAGAACTCAGACTTAGTGTGGATTCTCTAAGAAAGCTATGCTAGCCTGGAAACTCTTCTAAGGGATGGCATAGCACACATTTCTTTGATGTCTGCTAAGCATTTGCTTGAGTCTTTCTTGTTAGCTTGCGAGCAGAGTGGGGAGATGGGGCAGGGTGAGTTCACACATGCAGACTCACAGCTGGCTAATCAACCACACGTGGAATATGGAGCAGTGACTGGAGGGGGGTTTCTGGTGAAATGGCACAAGCTCGTCTTCGTGGCTCTCTGTGCTGCTCTTAATGTCTTTCTGCACTTCCAGGCATCGACAGAAGCATTTGAGTGACAAAAATCCCGACTGCAAGAGCATTTAATGGGCTACAAAAAAGATAGGCTGGGTGCAATACGGTGACATTTAGCAGACAAATGATGCCAAGTTCCCCATTTAGGTTCAAACAGCCAACTGCCTGCACATAGGACGAGGGACATTGACTTGACAGAGGTTCTTATTTAAAACCCCTGTGGCTGATTTCTAGATGTGGATGTGC
This sequence comes from Neodon shergylaensis, assembly GCA_025134845.1. Lineage (NCBI taxonomy): Eukaryota > Metazoa > Chordata > Mammalia > Rodentia > Cricetidae > Neodon > Neodon shergylaensis. The sequence goes on along the minus strand of JABTXL010021222.1, from coordinate 676,406 downwards.
AGTCACTAAGAGAACAAGTGTCAACTGAGATCCTAGGATTTTAGGGAGAGGGTGACAGTGCTCACAGACCACTGCCAGGCACCTATCAGCCCCCTCTGGGGTAGTAGCCTGCAGCCCAAGGGAATGGCATCCATCTGGTGTGCTTCTATATGCCTGAGTCTGCTATTGCACCTGACATGAAGGCATCGATTGCTAATGGAGAAAATGAATGCAGGAATCATTGGGAGGTTCATGGGGTTCTCTTTCAATATCAGAATGATTTTCATGTATAGGAGAGAGTCAAGATCCAACAGTAGTGGGGTCTCAATCCCCTTTATTCTGGGAAGAATCCCTCCTGAGGATTCTGTACCTCTGTCACAACAAGAGACATTCAATCTTGGGTTTGAAACCTTTCTTGCCACTTTCTGTGTTACTTGGGATAAATTTCTTTGGATCTTTTTCCTTTAACTACCAAATAGAACAAAGCAAAGGGCTGGGGAGATATCTCAGTTGGTAAGACACTTGCTGAGCAAGTGACCCATTTGAGCTGCTGAAATCCTCAAGGGGCTTCAAGAAAGTTCTGTAGCTCCTACCTTTCGAACTCTACTGCTCTCTTGGCCACTGCCAAGTGGGGGTACCTGCGTGGTGGCCATTTCACCTTCTAAGGAAGAGTTGGGCACTGGGAGGCCATGGCACACTGCCCCTCCTTTTGGGATTCCTTAGCAGTCCCTAAGCTAGTGAGAAGCCTTGAGACGTCAGCCTCTTTTAGGGGCACCAATCCCCGAAGCCACTCTATGGCTTCCTTGGAAGCAGCTAGGCTCAACATCAAATTCTTCAGGTCCTCCAGCAACTCCTTTCTTTGCACCTCACTTTCTACACAATGGGAAGACTGAGGTACATAGGCACTGATGTCCCTCTCAGCAATAATGGAAAAAATGGGCTTTAGGGCCTGGGAGATAGCTCAGAAAATCCTTGCCACACAGGCAAGGAAAACTGAGTTTTATTGGTGCCCTATGAAAAGCCAAGCAAAGTACATACCTGTAAATCCCAACGCTGGGCAGGAGGAAATAGGAGGCTTCCTGAGACTCACAATCTAGGTGAGTCAGGCAGCTCCAGACTCAGTGAGAGACCCTGCCTCAAAAACCAATATGAAGAGCTATAGAAAAAGACACTGACCTCAGGCCTCCACATGCATGGATACACACATGCGTACATGCACCCTCCGCATCCACAATCACACATGAATACATACACCACACATACACAAAACCATAATTGAGGCAGAGATATGGAAACAATCTGGGGTTAGTAAACAAAGCTTAAGAAATGGAACCCTCAAATAATTGTTCTTCCAATCTCAATCAAGAAACCCAAATAATTTGGCTTTTCAATTTGCTCCAGCAATTTCCCTGGACTCCTGCTGTTGATCAGTTCTGTTATTGGTTAATGGAGTTTGGCGTGCCAAACCCACTTGTTTTGTTTTCTTAGAAGCAGGCCCCATTGTGGAAATCACAACCAAGAGGCGACAGCTTTAGAAGCACTGTCGGTGTAGGATTGGAGACGTCCTCAGAGTGTCTCATTATCCCCTAATGTCCCACCAGGACAAGAACCCCCAGGACTGGGAGTGTCCGGGTTTGAATCTGAAATGTTCCCTACAGGCTCTTGTTTTGAAAACTTGGTCTCCAGCAGGTGGCGCTGTGTGTGGAGGTTTACCATTGAGGTGGTAGGGGTAGCTATCAGAAGGTCACATGACTCTAACTTGCCCCTCCTTCCCATGTGCTCTCCCCCTCTGCTTCTTGTCTGCTGTGGTGTGAATAGATTCTACCGCACCATGCCTTCCTCACCATGGTGGACAGGAAACCTGTAAACCATCCTCTCTGTTGGGTAGGTCTGGTACTTCATTATAGTGATGCAAAATGACTAACAGAGAGAAGATGTCTCCAGGTATGAGGCTGCCCGGATATCACTGAGTGACCATGGCTGGGGAGAGATACACAGTGAGACCTGACCGGCAGCAGAACTGCAGGTAAGGCACCATGCCCTTGGGGGTGGGGGTGGGAGCTGGGGTGGAGGAGCCAAGACTCAGCCAGGAAATTCAGTTAGTAGTCAGAGGAACCAGGAATCCCAACTCCAGGGACAAGTTCACTTGCACCACAGAGAAGAAGCTGATGTTACAGGCAGGAATGGGCCAAGTGCCTTAGAGTAGGTCCAATAAACCTTTATTGAGTACCAACTGTGTGCCGCAATGTGGGATGTATAAACTAAAACGATATACAAGAACCAGCCCATGTAGAATTGCTTGCAATGAAGGAGGCAAATCAAGACAAATTAATTAGATAAGATGACATCAGGTCCCAACAGACAAAGACCACAGAAGTGAAGCAAATCGAAGGGATAAAGAGGGACAAGAGCTAGCTTTAAGTTAAAGTGGTCAATAAACTGGCCGTAGTGGCTAGGTGACACTTGGAAGGTAGAGGGAGGAGGATCAGAAGTTCAGGGTCATCGTCAGTTACATAATGAGTTTGAGGCCCTCCTGAGCTACAAGAAAAGCCTGAGGTACACAAGATGCTTTCTCAAATAGATGGATGGATGGATAGATAGATAGATAGATAGATAGATAGATAGATAGATAGATAGAT
>JABTXL010021222.1:643640-673778 GCA_025134845.1 Neodon shergylaensis | reverse complement strand
ATAGATAGATAGATAGATAGATAGATAGATAGATAGATAGATAGATAAAAGTGGCAGATAAGGTCAAAAGGATATCACTTCAGTCCATCCCATTAGCCTATGCCAACACCTTCTACCCGTGTGTGTGTGTGTGTGTGTATGTGTGTGTAGGTCAAAGGACAGCCTCACACACTGATTCTTACCTTCCGACTTCTTTGAAGCAGAGTCTCTTATTGACAGCTACATGCACAAAGCTAGCTGGCCCACGAGCTCCCAAGGATCTCCAGGTCTCCACTCCCCATCTCACTGCAGGGATACTGGGAATGCAGGCATATCCACCACTCTCGGGTTTACAGGGATCTGGGGATCTGAACTCAGGGGCTCATGTTTGCACAAAAAGCACCGTACTCACTGAGCCATCTCTCTAGTCCACATTTTCATGACCAGAACTGAGTCATCGGGCCACCTGGAAAGAAAAAGGGGGTCTGTCAAGGTGAAGGATGGTAAACCTTTTTGTACCAGGGCTGTGTGACAGATTTCATCTTGAGTTACCAGCAAGGCTTTCCCTTCTCCGGTGAGTGACAGCCCTGCTGTGCTCTGCCCTAACCTTGCTATGCAGCCTCTGAATGGGCACTTCTGGTCACTGGGCCGTGCTGAAACAATCACAAAGGGTTCTCTGCTTAAAGAGTCTGAGAACCGATATTCTACCTACATATCAGTCAATATGACATTGGTCACATATAGTGTCAGGAAGATATCTGTAGGCAGAGGTACGTGAATCCACGAGAGCCCGAATGAAAGGATATCAAAGATTTATATAACAAGGAAGAGGGTCACTGAGGCCTTCCACTCTGCCTGTGGGTGAAGGAACCAGCAGTCTGATCTCCGCCCACCGCAGGAGAGAACGAGTGTCTGTCCCCTTCTTTCTTTTAAAGGATTACGACAAGAAGCTCCACCTCTACCAGACCAGATAGCCCAATGTCTTGGGTGAGGCAAATACCCACTACGGATATCTAGATCCTAGAGCGGCATCCAAGCGGTAGCCCCTATCAGAGGAGACACGGACTGTCAGAGGTGACCAGCCTATGGGTTAGGGAAAGAAGAATGAGACTCATCTATGGTGAGACCAAATACAAGGAGATGGTGTCTCAACCCAGTATTTCTTCTGTGTGTGTGTACATGTGTGTTCATGTGTATGTATATGTATGTGCAGATGTAGGTGCAGATGTATGTCAGCAGGTCTGTGTGTAGAGACCAGAAGTCAATATCAAGTTCCTTCCTCAACAGCTCCTGATGTGGGATTCCCCTCTCTAGGTTGTGAACATGTTTTATTACCATTGGTTAATAAAGAAACTGCTTCAGCCAATGACTTAGCAGACTAAAACCAGGCAGGAAATTTAAACAGAGATATAGAAAAAAAGTAGGTGGAGTCAAGGAGATGCCATGTAGCTGCCAAAGGAGAAAGATGCCCAGAACTTAACCCAGTAAGTCACAGCTTTGTGGTGATACACAGATGAATAGAAATGGGTTAATTTAAGATGTAAGAGCTAGCAGAAATATGCTTGAGCCATCGGCCAAACAGTGTTGTAATTAATATAGATTCTGTGTGATTATTTTGGGTCTGGACAGCCGGGAAACAAACAAGCAGTCTCCTACTACAAGCTCTTCGACTTTGTCTGTTTGTTTTTCAGATGGGCCTCTTGCTGAACCTGGACATTCTGACCAGCGAGCCCCAGGCATCTTCCTTTCTCCGTCTCCCCGGCACTGAGGTAAGAAACACATGTCACCATATGCTGGCCTTTTACCTTGATGCTGAGCATCTGAACACTGGCCTTCATGCCTGAGCAGCAAGCTCTTCTCTGACTGCACTGTCTCCCAGACTCCTTACACAGATTTTCTTGTTTGTTTTTTGAGACAGGGTTTCTCTATGTAACAGCCCTGGCTGTCCTGGAACTCCCTCTGAAGACCAGGCTGGCCTCAAACTCACAGAGATTCACCTGCCTCTGTTTCCTGAGTGCTGGGATTAAACATGTGTGTCACCACCACCTGGCACTAATGTAATATTTTTAAAGAATAAAAATTGATGCCAAAAAAATCTAATACAAGTATCAATTTTTTGGAACCCGGTATTGTGGTACATACCTATGACCCCAGAACTTGGAAGATGAAGGCAGTAGCATCAGGAGTTCAAGGTCATCCTTGGCTATAGTAAGTTGAAGGCCAGCCTAAACTGCATGAGACCCTGTGTCAAAAACTCAAACCAAGAGCTAACAAAAAAAAATCTTCTTGGGGGCTGGAGAGATGGCTCAGAGGTTAAGAGCATTGCCTGCTCTTCCAAAGGTTCTGAGTTCAATTCCCGGCAACCACATGGTGGCTCACAACCATCTGTAATGAGTTCTGGTGCCCTCTTCTGGCCTGCAGGCATACATACAGACAGAATATTGTATACATAATAAATAGATAAATATTAAAAAATCTTATTGCATTTATTTTTTATTTATCTATACATTTATTTATTTATGTATTGTATGTGCATGCTTGCACACATGCATGTCATAGCATAAGTATGAAAATCAGCAGACACTTTTAAGAGTCACCATGTGGGTCCCAGGAATCAAACTCTGGTTGTCAGTCTTGGGGGGAGTGCCTTTACCAGCTGAGCCATCTCACCAACCCAAAATATATTTTTAATTGTTTTTATTGAGCTATATATTTTTTCTCGGCTCCCTTCCCTTTCTCTCCCCTCCCCTTCTATCCTCTCCCATGATCCCCATGCTTCCAATTTACTCAGGAGATCTTGTCTTTTTCTACTTCCCATATAGATTAGATCCATGTATGTCTCTCTCAGGATCCTCTTGGTTGTCTAGGTTCTCTGGGATTGTGAATTATAGGCTGGTTTTTCTTTGCTTTATGTCTAAAAGCCACTTACGAGTGAATATATATTATATTTGCCTTCCTGGGTCTGGGTTACCTCAATCAATATGACATTTTCTAGATTCATCCATTTGCCTGCAAATTTCAAGATGTTATTATTTTTTTCCACTGTGTAGTACTCCATTGTGTAAATGTACCACATTTTCCTTATTCATTCTTTGGTTGAGGGGCATTTAGGTTGTTTCCAAGTTCTGGCTATGACAAACAATACTGCTATGAACATAGTTGAGCACATGTCCTTGTGGTACAATTGAGCATCCTTTGAGTATATCCAAAATATATTTTTAAGTAAGTACAAGCTCGGTGATGTGTCAGGAGCCATTTCCCCCAAAAATCATTATGGGAACCATCGCCCTGAGGAGTTTGCAGAGGGCTCCACACCCTAACAATTGTTTTATTGGCAGAGCCTACCCCACACCCAATTATCTGTTAATAGAGAGCTATCTGTTAGCGGAACCGCCCCACACTCCAATTATCTAGAGAACTAGGAGTGTCAACTTGTGACTTCCTGACCAAGGAATTGTGACCTGACCGATGGTAACCTCCTGGCCAAGGACCTTGCAACTGGCTGGAACCACCGCTGCAAGATTCCTTCCTGCCCATGCCCCTGCCCCCCAAATTCCTCATCCTATATAAGCTGTAACCATGACTCTAATAAACGGAGGCTCTGACAAACCTAGCATGGCCTTCTTTCTCTCTCCCGCCCATGTCTTTCAGATAGCGCCTCTCCGGGACCCTGGAATAACTGACCAGCAAGGCGGGTTACAACCCTAGACTGAGTGACCCTCCAAGGCGATCTACAGTGATGCCAAATTATCTTTTTGCCTTAGATGAATTTTTCCAGCAAGATGCCCAAAGACACTTGCTGTGAAATGTAACGACCTGAGTTTGATCCCTGGGACCCACATTGTGGAAAGAGAGCCAATTCCTTCAGCTTGTCCTCTGACCTCTAGGTGTGCACTATGGCACATGCCTGCATACATGTGCATACCTGAGAGTGTGCACACACACTAAATAAATAAATGTAACTTGCTGGTGGTTTTGTTTTGTTTTGTTTTTTAAGACATGGTTTATAGTGCTGCCCAGACTGACTTCAAATTCTCAGAGATCCACCTGCCTCCTGAGTGCCGGGACTAACGGTATGTATCACAACACCTGCATAAATGTAGTTCCTACAAAGCTTACGCAAGACATAGAAAAAAACCTTTTACTGAAATTTCCTCACTCATTCACTCATTTGAATCATAGAATTTGAAAACACTTGGATTGAAGTATTACTGGCTTCCGTCCTTTGCTCAGGGACTCTCAGCCCTTGGGAGTGACCTCTGCTGGACACAGGCCAGCCTGCTCAGAACCTGGGGACTGGCTGCACAATGGACATATGTGATTTTTAGTCCTTGGCTGTGAGGTGCTTGGATTAAAGGCCCTGGGATTCTTTTAATAAGAGAACAAGCTATAGCCATTAAAAATTTAGCCCTTCAAATTAGTAACTCCTCTCTAAGGTGCTGGATTTATTGAATCATAGTAAATTCAGGCCAAGCTCTCTCCTGGGGCTCTGGGTACCTGTCTCCATGTCCCTGAGGGGCTCAGGCTCCAGGGCCATGCTTCTCACACACTTCCCCCTGCCGTCCCCCACCAGCCTAGCTCACAGGGAGATAAAGCACCTTAGCTTCATTACTCAGATGGCTAATTGCGAACTGATTTAATTAAAGTATTCAGATATTTCCCTAAGTTAGTTACATTTCATATCGCTCCGTTAGGAGTAATTGGCTGGAATGAGGAGTTGAGGGGAGGGGAGGGGAGGGGAGGGAAAGAGAGAGGGAGGCTGGCAGGCTGGCCAGGTGGGTGGGGACTGGTGTCTTCTGGATGGCAGAGGTTTGCTCACTATTTGAGGCAGCCTAAGGAGGGCCCGACCTTGTCCAAGAGAGCAACCCACCTACACTCAGAAGCACACTGGGGTCATGAGTGTGTGTGTGTGTGTGTGTGTGTATGTGTGTGTGTATTTGAATGTGGAGTCCACACTCGATTGTCACTCCCCAGCACCGTCCACTGATCTGAATTTGCCAGGGAGGCTAGCCAGCTGATCAGCCAGCCCCAGGGATCCTTGCGTCTCTGCCTCCCCACTACTGGGATCATTAACACCATCACACCTGGCTTTTTTAAAAATGTGGATTCTGGGAATGAAACTCAGGCCCTCACGCTTCCAAGCGAAACCCTTCACCTTCACCGATGGAGCTGTCTCCCAGGGTTTGCTCTAATCTCTAATCCACAAGTAGCTGGGGCTGAGAACCTGGAACTGAGCCTGCTCCAGTGTATACTGCTTCTGAGACCACAGCATTCCCTAAGGAGCAGCCTCAAGTTTCTCTCAGTGGGATGGGATGGGATGTGGCTCCACAGTGAAACTGTGTCCCATTTCCTTGGGGTGTGGTCACACACACAGGTATTCCCTTTACCTTCTGTGCCAGCTCCAGCAGATTCCTACTTCCCTGACCTCTGTGTATTTCACCCAGCCTGCCAACAGGGAGAAGTAGACCAACAAGGCCCCTGCATCTCTCCCTGCCTCTCCTCCAGAGTCTGTTATCCCAGCCCTAACCACAACTGAGAGCAAGATAGGATTTTTTTTCCCTTTTTTTTTTTTTTTTTTTTTTTTTTTGTCATCACCTAAGTGTAATGTCTGGCTTCTTGGCTGACTACTGCCAAATGTTATCCCTAATGATGGGGCCTTTCCTGACTGGCCAGAGACTTAAAACTTGTTCTCTGGTCTCTGTGCCCCCTTTTTTGCATCAGAAGGTGCCCTCAGCCTGAAGTGATATTGCCCTACCCCTACCCTGTCTTTGGCCCTGACCCACTTACCCCAGAGCCTGCACTACAAGTTCAAGACTCCATGGTGCCCGGTGCTCCCCAGTATACCGACTTGCCAAGAGAATCACTTCAGGTATAACTGCTCTAGCAGAGAGGAGATGCGAGAATTCACTAGGAAACACCTGCTTTAATCTCTCTTCTGTCCTGTCTATCATCCTGGAAGGAGCTTGCTTGTCTCACCTAGAGTCAAAGGATGTTTATAGTTCACCACTTCTAAAAGCATCGGCTGGTGGCACTGGAGCGCTGGCTCAGCGGTTAAGAGCACTAGCTGTTCTGCAGGAGGACCGGAGTTCAATTCCACATGGCAGCTCACAACTGTCTGTAACTACAATTCCAGGGGATCCGGCACCCTCACATTGACTTACATGCATGCAAAACACTGATGCACATAAAATAATAATAAATAAATCATTAAAAAATAAAAACAGAACCATGTGCTGGTCAGGCACAGGGTCTAAGTTTTTCCAGGTTCCTGATGCAGCATCCCCGAGAACCCAACGCCTGCCTTTTCTTCTAAGGTAGGCCTCAACTGTAAAACTGGCTGAGGGACAGAGAGGATGTGGGGGACAGGGTTCTGGTTTGTCCCTGTCTCTAAGACCTTGGCCAAATCTCTCCATGTCTCTGAACTCAGTTTCTTCTCCTGGGGGATATCAGCTTGGTGAACTGGAGAGGAAAGTTTGGGTGTGGATCTACTACAGAAGCAGAGGTTAGGAGAGAAGCCAGTGCTCCCTGGTCCCTTAGCCTATCTCACTCGCCTGGGTCCTATTTATCCTGCCCAAACATCATCCCATCCTTCATCTGCACCCTAGACCATCCTTCTCACTCTTAAATCAAGAACACCCCAGAGAATTCCCCCAGAAAATGGTTCACCGACGTCAGCCCTCTCTCTTTTCCTCCTCCATCAATTCCGAAGCTAGCTCCACTCGGACTGTGCCAGGCACAGCCCCAGGCATTACATGTGCAGATAGCTATCACAGGTCCCACCCTTCCTCCAGCCTCCGCCTACCCTGCGCCTGGAGGTCCATCTCCATCCACGCCCAAACCCCCAGAGCCCTTCCCAGCCCCTTCAGTGCATTTACTTAAAGCTGAATTCTATATCTGGAAGTTCATTAATTTCTTTGTGTGTGGGTGCCAGGATGCGATCGCTTGTGCTTATCCTCAACTAAATAAGTCAGGTCATCAGAGGTAATGCCATGGGTAGTGGAATGTAAACAAACACATTCTACCTCAATAAACATGCTAATTTCTAGCTATAATATTCACAAGTAAAAGATCCATCGCACCGACCCTATTTGGCAAAGGCAGCGGGCCTCATCCGTCAACGAGGGAGGCTCCCGCCAGTTCTCTGCGGGAGGGAAATAGTCCAACTTTACTTGCTTGATGACGCCCTCAGGGGGAAAACATGAGCCTCATAAATGAGTCTGGAAATGTGATAAAAGGATAATCTTGCATAAATGAGCCGATGTCATCATTACCTGTGCTGTCCAAGGCCGATCGCTGGGCTATGAGTGATGTAGTCACATTGTATATAAATTAAGGCAACAGAGTCAGGCACACCAGGCCAGCAGGAGCCCCCCGCCCACCCTGCCATGTCCCACTGGTCACCCTAATCCCAGGGTGCCACTCTGGATTCCTGGGGACCCCAGAGGGCTTCACCCCTGGCTGGGGTTAGGAGTGTTAGGATGGAAAAGCAAACTATGAAGTAAGTGCGACATGTGACTAGAGAAGGTGCTGGTATTCTGTCTTACTTCATAGAAAACCCACACGATCTGTCGAGTTATTTGCTTGGTACTATATTTCGGGTGCCTAGTCAGTGTCTGCTCAAGGCATTGAGCTAGCTATGTTGAAAATTGGTCTAAGGGACCAGAAAGATGGCTCAGTCTGTAACATGCTTGAGGGGATGGTTTCATCTGCAGAACCTATGTAAAATATATAAAGAGATAAATTTGAAAAAACTTAAATCCAGACATAGTGGCATACACCTGTAGTCCTGACTCTGGAGAGCCATGCCCAAGAGGATGCTGGGGTTCACTGTCAGCCTCCAGCCCACCTGGAGAATTCCAGGCCAGTGAGAGACCCTGTCTCAAAAAAACAACGGAGATAGTGCCAGAGGAATGACAGCTGAGCTTGACCTCTGGCCTCCCTACACGTACTCACATGTGGACATGCACCCGTAAATTCATATTCAGGCACACACGCACAAATATCACATGGAAACTGTCCCAAAATGAGCCATTGCTTTGAGAATTTGCAGTGAGCTTGGGAAGGCAGAAAATACCAAGGGGAAAGTATGGAAACAGACTCTGTGTCTGCCAAGGTTCTATGCCCAAGTCCCCCAGCCTGTGAAGGTGACAGTATCAGGAGGTGGGGCCTTTGGATGAGATCAGCTCACAAGGGTGGGGCCTCCTCATACATAGGATCATTGCCCTTTTGAAAGATTTAGAGACAGACCCTCCCACCCTGCCACATAAAGGAGCAGTGACAGAATGCTGTCTAGAGGGAGGCAGCCCATGCTAGATGCTGAGCGCCTCCAAACGTGCGCAACACTTCACCTGGGACCACGGTATCCCGGGATGGCTATGAATGCAACCCAAAGCAAAATCACAAGCTTAAAATATTATGATGCTTTGGGCAATTGTGTGTGTGTGTGTGTGTGCGTGCGCGTGCACGTGCGCTCCGTTCCTAAGCATGAACTTGGTAGGTGACAACTTATATAAAAATGTCACAAGGTTCGACACACCTGGTAGCCTTGAGTATGGGCCTCAATCTTCAGAGCTGCTGGTGACAAGTGTGTGCCATTTACCAGCTGCTGGCCTGTCTCCCCACGGCTTCCTGAGCTGAGCTAGAAGGAAAGACACCCTGGATTGGGTGGCAAGGTCACGTCAACCGGTGGATAAAGGACAAATGCACTCAGGGTGCCGAGTGGGAAGAAGTGCTCCCCTTCTCCTGTTTGTACCCCACCTCAAGGCCTACACAGAACTTATGCCACTCTTCAGTGAGTACCGCCAGCAGAGACAGAAGGACAGCCAGACACACAGACCTTGTGCTAGGCCGCAGGTCTCAACACCCACCCCTGGTTCTCCCTCATCTCCATCCCATCGTGAATGCTGCAAGGGTCCCTCTGGACCCTTGAACCTCTGAAGCTTAACGGTGCCTTCAACTGCAAAAATGCCCTTTAGCCCAGTCAAAAATACTCCCTGGGTGTTGGGAGAGATGGGGGTCTGAGTGGGCCTTGGAGGTAGAATGGGTAGGGGTCTGGGGGCGGGGCTTGCTCCTAACCATGCATCACACAGAATACCCTGCAAGGCCCCTTCTTTGTGTGTGTGGGATGGGATATGTGTTTGTGTTGGGGGTGTACGTGTGTGGAGGCCAGGGGTCTACCCTGAATATTATTCCCCTTAGGCACCAGCTACTCTGGTATTTTGTATCGTTTTAGACAGTTTCTCTCACTGGCCTGAGACTCACCAAGTAGACTAGCTAGGCCAGTGAGTGCCAGGGTCTGCTTGCCTCTGCCTCCTCAGGGCTAGGATTAGAAGCATGTACTATTCAGCCTAACTTGTTTCATGGGTGCTGGGGGTTGAACTCAGGTCCTCATCCTTGTACCTCACTGAGCCATCTCCCCAGACACTGCAGGGCCTTTTCATTAGATGCCCCTCTATTCAGGACATCAAGATCCCTGACAGGCCTGTGAGCAGCCGCTACCCCCAGGCCAAGGACTTGGTGGCTTCCAGCTGGGAAAAGTCACTGTGCCTCCAGCCTCATACGGTGATTTGAGCGAGCGAGAGAGCAAGCAAGCATATGATTCAAGGCCTGTAAGAGGGTTCTGCAGGAGAAAAGGTCGAACGCCCAGCAAGGACTGATCCAGCGTTCAGTGGAAACCTGAGCCCTGGCAGAAGTCCCCTCCAAGAGAGCAGAGTGGGCTGAGAAATTGCGGGGCCCTGCCAAGCCCTCCGTGGAGGCTTGCGCATTCCCGGGCAGCGTGCTTCAAATACTTTCCGTGGTTTCACCCCTGGAGGGTTAGGAGAAAAGACTCTGTAGTTATGACTCTGGTCTGCAAAAACATTTTGGCTGGCAGCAGCAGACATCGCAGGGGGTGGAAAGTCTGACTCATCCGCCCCCGGGAATGTGCAGGAGGAGTGGGGCAGGGTTGGGGGGTGGAGAGGGTGCAGTGGCCACTGCGTCCCCCTGTGGCAACAGCCAGTGTAGTTTCCCAAACGTTCCTAGTTGGTAAAGACACTCGCTGAGTACCTACTAACTGCCATTCTATGCATAGGAAGATCTGGTATGGTGATCTGAGGAAGGTGTGTGTGTGTGTGTGTGTGTATGCGTGTGTGTGCGCATGTGTGCGCGTGTGTGCGTGCGTGTGCGTGTGTGTGTGTGTGTGTAGACCAGAAGTCATCCTCAACTGTCACTCTTCCTGCACCACTTCCCTTTTTTGCGTGTGTGTTTTTCAACTTTATTTTTAGTTTTACGTATGTTATCTTACATGCACAAGTGTTTTCCTGCATGGATGTCTGTATCTCACATGTGTGCTTGGTGCCTGAGGAGGTCCGAAGAGGGCATCAGATCCATGAGTCACCATGTGAGTACTGGGAATTGAACTCAGGTCCTCTGCAAGAACAAGTGCTCTCAACCACTGAGAGCCATCTGTCTCTCACCGTCACAGAAGCCAGGCTCTCAGCTGGGGCTCTTGCTACTGACTTCCCACGCGCTACCCTCACCCCATGTTGTCAGGGCTCAGTGTCATCCAGGCCCTTCCTCTCTTACTCAGTTTGAGAACGCTTTGGTAGCAGACATGAGTGCCCTGAAAAAGAGTGGAATGCTTCAAATCCCTGAAACTCCGACTGCCCCTGAAAGGGGCGGGGAATTGGGGAGGGGGCGGTGCTCACCTTCCGCTTGGCAACTGGGTCCTTGTTCCATCCCTGGCACACAGTAGGTGTTCCCCATTCAGTGCCTGACAGAGTAGATGTTCCGCATTCAAAGGTTAGGCTGTTTGTGCTATGGCTGTGTGGCAAGGAACAATTCCTACGACTCTTCGGTGCTGTTTTCTCACCTGAAATGCCCATTGAGGGGCTGGAGTGATGGTTTGGCTGTTAAGAGTGTGGACTGCGGGGCTGGAGAGATGGCTCAGAAGTTAAGAGCACTGGCTGCTCTTCCAAAGGTCCTGAGTTCAATTCCCGGCAACCACATGGTGGCTCACAACCATCTGTAATGAGGTCTGGTGCCCTCTTCTGGCTTGCAGAATATTGTATACACAACAAATAAATAAAAAATCTGTCTTAAAACATTTAAAAAAAAAAGAGTGTGGACTGCATCGCAGAGAATCGGACTTCACATCCCAGCACCCACGCTACCGAGCTCATAGTCAAACACCTGTAACTCCAGTTCCAAGGAACCTGCTGCTGTCTTCTGGGCCTCTCAGACATATGCACACGCATAAATGGATGCAAATACCTATAGGGAAAAATTAAAGTAAATTTTTTTTATTTTTTATTTCTTTATGCCGATTGTGGACTTAGCCAGTAAAGTACTTGTCTTAGACTCATGAGAACCTGAGTTTGATACCAGGAACACATGATGGTTTTGGATTAACTTTTCCTGGAGAAACACAAAAATAAACGAACAAATAAATGAATATAAACAAAGCTGTGTGTGGTGGCACACGCTTGTCATCCCAGCGCTAGGGAGGTGGAGACAGGAGGGCCCCAGAGCTCCCTAGCCAGCCTGTCGCTCTAAATAGCTCTAAATGGTCCTTATTATTGCGTCCTTTCTCTCCCCGTTCTGAGACACAGAGGTAGTTGACTTCCAGCATGGAATAAGGGAAGCTTTCTAAAAACTGTTGTCAATACCTAAAATTTGATAAAATTTTAAATGCTAAAAATTTGGTGGCTTAGCTGGGTGATGGTGGCACACACCTTTAATCCCATCACTCAAGAGGCAGAGGCAGGCAGATATCAGAGCGAGTTTCAAAACAGGCTCCAAAACTACAGAGATACCTGTCTTGAAAAATCAGAAACAAAAACAAAAACAAAAACAAACAAACAAACAAAATGTGATGACTTGCTAAGCATTCTGACTAAAATGTTTTATAGCAGACCGTGCATTTCCCCCTACAAGTTGTCCTTTTCATCCAAATATGCCTTGAAGACTGTACCGTATCACAAGACTCTGAGATACCCTCCCCACACACAAGTGTGTCACAGGTTAGCCCTGGGACTGAGTGACATTTTCTGCCTCCCTGGTTGTGGCTAAGTTGTTGAATCTTGAGAAAAAAAATAAGATTTAAAAAGAAATGTTTCTGTATAAGAGTTTTTGTCTGGTGGGGGCTGGAGAGATGGCTCAGAGGTTAAGAACACTGGCTGCTCTTCCAGAGGTCCTGAGTTCAATTGTCAGCAACCACATAGTGGCTCACAACCATCTAAATTGAGATCTGGTGCCCTCTTCTGGTGTGGAAGCATACATGCAGGCAGAACGCTGTATACATAATAAATAAATAAATCTTTAAAAATATATATATAGTAAGGCTGTCGAGAGGGTTCAGTGGGTAGGGGCATCTGTTGTCAAGCCTGAGGACCTGAGTTCAATCCCTAGGACCTACATGGTGGAAAGAGAGCTGACTTCCCAGGTTGTCCACATGTAATCAGTGGCACACAGGCACCAAAACATTAAATAATGAACTTTAAAATAATAATAAATTATTTTCATCAAAAAAGAGCATCATAGAATTGCTGGGGGATTACAGAGCCACAGAGAATTCTTCTAAACTCTAGAAAAAATAATTCCTTTTATAGAGATTTAACAATATATGTGCGTGTCCATATTGGGGATGAGCCAGAGGCACTGGATCCCTTAGTGCTGGAGTTAGAGGTGGTTAAGTGGGATCTGGGAACTGAACTTGGGTCCTCTGCAAGAGCAATCCATGCTCTTAACCACTGAGCCATCTCACCAGCCCCTCATTATCTGTCTTGATGTTGTTTCTTCACTTAGAAGGTTTCATGAGGCCAGTGACCCTATTTGCCCTAGTGCCTGTGTTACCATGTTGAAAAACTAATTACTTCATAATAATTATGAACTAGTTTAGGCCACTATAAAAGTAACAATGATGGCTGGCATTGTTTGTCCTAGTCAGGGTCACTACTGCTGTGGTGAGACTTCATCACCAAAGGAAGTCAGGGCAGGAGCTCAAACAGGGCAGGAATCTGGAGGCAGGAGCTGATGCAGAGACCATGGAGAGGTGCTTGCTTACTGGCTTGCTCAGTCTACTTTCTTACAGCACCCAGGACCACTAGTCTAGGGGTGGCTCTGCCCATAATGGGCCGGCCCTCTACCATCAGTCACTAATTAAGAAGATGTCCTAGAGGCTTCCCACAGTCGGATCTTAGGGAAGCATTTCCCCAACTGAGGCTCCCTCCTCCTTGATACTCTAGTTCGTGTCAAGTTGACATAAAATTAGCCAGCACTTGATCACCAAGGATTTTTATATTAACTTTTATTTGTAATAAAATAATACCACTTATTTAGCTGGGAGGTGGAGGAACACACCTTTAATCCCAGCACTCGGGAGGCGGAGGCAGGTGGATCTCTGTGAGTTTGAGGCCAGCCTGGTCTACAGTGTGAGTTCCAGACAGCTCCAAAGCTACAGAGAAACCCTGACTCGAAATAAACAAATGAAAAAAAAAACCCAACCAACCAAAAATAATTACTACTTTAAATATTGTTTGTCTTGACTACTAAGATGAGTATGTGTTTTGTGTGTGCATGCGTGCCGCTCCTTTAAGATTTGCACCTGAGGCAAGTGGCTAGCCAGGCCCTGCTGCACAGTTGGTCTGTGTTTTGGTAGGTTTTGTTTGTTTGTTTGTTTTAACTTTTATTTTTATTTGTGGGTGGGAGCATCCATGGAAGCCAGAAGAGGGCATTGGAGCCCCTGGATCTGGAGGAAAAAGCAGTTGTGAGCTGCCCAACATGGGAGCTGGAAAAAAACTTGAGTTCTTTGCAAGAGTAGCAAGCGGTCTTAGCTGCTGAGCCGTCTCTCCATTCCCAGTGATTCTGCCTTTTAGCTGTTATCACACCTGCCACAGTGAGAGCTACTCTTCGTGTGTCCATCTGAGTTCGTATGTTATCTATAGCCTTCAGTTTTCTTTTCTTTCTTCCCCCACCCCCACCCCCAGACAGGGTTTCACTAAGTAACCTTGGCTATCCTGGAACTCACTCTGCCTGGCCTTGAACTCAGAGATCCGTCTCTCTCTGCCTCCTGAGTGCTGGGATTAATGGTATGTGCCACCATCACCCAAATTTTCTTTTGGAGACACGGTGTCATGCAGCCAAGACTGGCTCCAACTTCTCTATGAAGTCCAGGGTGTCCTGGAACTGCTGGCCTTCTTGTCTCCACTTCTGAAGTGCCGAGATTACAGATGTGCCCACCAGTTTCTATAAGGCTGGGGATCCGACCCAGAGATTCACACATATACTACTCAAGCTCTCTGCCACCTGGCCTACATGCCCCTCCTACAGCTTCTTTTTTAATTGATATGCCAGTAACTCATTTTGTTCCGATTTTCCATTATATGTAACATTACCATCAATGCCAAATTCATTTCTGCTCCATGGATTCCTTAATTGGATTTGAACACTGTTTTGATGTTGCTGTGTTCCGCTAAAATTTATATCCATATCTGCAAACATAAACATATCTTTGCTGTGCAACTTTTTAACTGAATTTGCAGAAACATTCACGATACTGTCGTATGGTTCACCCTCAGCAGAATGAGCTTCCATGAGCTCAACTTTACTTCTGATCTTCCAGGCGAAGGGCCTGTTGGCCCTACTGAAAATTTCTCAGGGCCGGCATGTTTACCTATGTGTGTGTGTGTGTGTGTGCGCGCGCGCGTGTGTGTGCATATGTGCACACCAAAGGTTGACACTGAGTGCGTCCTTAGTCACTCTTCACCTGATACTATTATGAGACAATGTCTCTCATCAGACATGAAGCTTGCTGATTCAAGGCATACACCACAACGCCTGTTTTTGGTTTGATTCCTGTGAGCACTAGAGATCACATCTAGGTCCTTGTGTGTGGGCAGCAAGCACTCTACCAGCTAAGCCGTCGCCCCAGCCCAGCCTGCAAGCTCTGTCTACACTTTTCAGCTCGGATTCTTGAGTCAGCCAGTCTGAAGGGTTCATGGGTGCTTGCACTAGGGGCTGTCCCACCTATAGACTGGACACTTGTAAGCCGGGTGCCCACCTTTTCTCTAATCAGTTGAAACTGAGAGTTAAAAACCCAGACAGGTTACTTGTGACCAAACACGGCCACCTGAAGCACATGGACTTTTCCTTAGAAAAGGCTGTGGTGATGGCCTCAGTGGACACTGGCAGGTGACCCTGTGCCAACCCTCAGTCACTCCTCTCTCCGGCAGCTGTTACCACCGCCATCTGACATGGATACCCTCGATTTGCTACTAGAATGTGTTTACCACATACTCTTAGCCAAACGTTCCAGAAGATAAGACGTGTCTCCCACAGTGACCAGCCCCCCACCATCAGCCGACATTTCCAAGATTACACCAGAGAAAGCCTCAGCCCTCTGCCGTGTTGGTCTCGTCCCTCCTGAGGACCATAACAGCTAGGCTTTGTAGAGCCTAACCTCCCTGGAAATGCTCCTGGTGTTGGCAATGTGACAGGCAACGAGATGTGAGGGGGGTTGATAGACGAGCTTCCGATGAAGCCCCTCAAAATCAAGCAGGCCGATGGGGATAGGGAGTCCAGATGGGAAAGTATGGGCCTGAGTTCAATCCCTCGTACCCACAGAAAAGTCAGGAGTGGTGGCCCATATTTGTAATCCCAGAACTGGCAAAGCAGAAACAGGAGAACCCCTGAGGTTTGGTGGCCTGTCAGCCTAGCCATCGTTCATGAACATTACACACAAGGATGTCCTTAGAGTTAGCATTACATTTAAAAAAAGCAAACAAACTAACCAGGTGGTGGTGATGCATGCCTTTAATCCCAGCACTCAGGAGGCAGAGACAGGTGAAACTCTTTGAGTTTGAGGCCCACCTGATCTACAGAGCTAGTTCCAGGACAGCTAGGGCTGTTACACCGAGAAACCCTGTCTTAGAAAACAGACAGGAAGGAAAGAAGGAAGGAAGGAAGGGAGGGAGGGAGGGAGGGAGAGAGGGAGAGAGAGAGAGAGAGAGAGAGAGAGAGAGAGAGAGAGAGAGAAAGAAAGAAAGAAAGAAAGAAAGAAAGAAAGAAAGAAAGAAAGAAAGAAAAACTAAACATGTCTGCAGTGCCCTGGAAGGCCAGAGGAGAGAATCAGATCTCCTGGAAGTGGAGTTATAGACAGTTGTAAGTCACCTAATGTAGGTGCTGGGAATCGAACTTGGATCCTTGGTAAGCCCAGTACACACTCTTAACTGCTGAGCCATCTTTCCAGCCCTATAGTTTGCTTTCTGTTGCTGTAATAAACACAATGACCAAAAAAAGCAACTAGAGAAGCAAAGGGTTTATCTGAATGTCCAGTTCCCGTTCCCATCACATCACCAAGGGAAGTCAGGAAGGAACGGAAGTAGATCCATGGAGGGATGTTGCGTACTGGCGTGCTCTCTGCCAGTTTTCTTATACAACCCAGCCTGTCTGCCTAGGGATGGTGCTGCCCACAGTGGGCTGGGCCCTCTCCCATCAATCACCATCAAGACAATTCCTCACAAACATGGCCATAGGCCAATCTGATTGAGGCAATTTTCAGTTGAGGTTCCCCCTTCCTGGTGACTCTAGGTCGTGTCAAGCTGACAATAAAAACTAACCAGTTCACACACACACACACACACGTGGAGGAGTCACTTTGTCTCTACCCAGAGAACATGTGAAAGGCAGAGTGACTCACTTGAGACCAGGAATGGCACAAAGGATCCTGGAATCCCCATGGCATTGAGTCCCCTCTGGGTCATCCCTCCATGGCCACCTCCATCTTTCTTTTACCCAAAGAAAGAATTAGCCCACAATTTTATCTGTTTGAGGGAGGAGGAGGTCTCTGGAATATTATTCCTAACTAATTCAGCACCCAAGTCTCCTTGCCCACGAAAACCAGCGCAGGGTCATCTGTCAGAACCAGGTGGCCCCTGGGGAGTGACTGCGCTCTTCTGCCACAGTGTCCCCAGCTCATGGTGAGGAGAGGCAACACAGAGTGCGGATCTAGGGACCATGAGGACAGAAGCCTCACACCCTACCCTGCAGGGCCACGCTGGGACCCCTTTCCTCCGCGGCTCCCAGAACCTCACATCCTCCACACGCATTTCATAGCTTGAGCGCAGCTTTGCCACACTAAAACTTAAATAGCATTCCAGGACTGGAAAGGTCGTTGCTCTTGCTGAGACCCTAGATTTGGTTCCCCACATCCACATGGCCGCTCACAACTGCCTGTAACCTGATGCCCTCTTCTCACCTCTGTAAGCACTGTAGACACACACACACGATACACATACACACACAAAGGCCGACACTCAACTGTGCACACACACGGTGCACACACACACACAAAGGCCGACACTCAACTGTGCGTGCACAGTGCACACACACACACACACACACAAAGGCTGACACCCAACTGTGCATGCACACACGGTACACATACATGCACACAAAGGCTGACACTCAACTGTGCGCACACACACAGTATACATATATACACAAAGGCCGGCACTCACACACATAAAATTAAACAAACTGTTTTAAAATCTCCATTTGATTCCCACCACAGTGCTTCCTACAGAGGAGAGACACTAAGGAGGGGGCTTACAGGGGGCGGGGACTGAAAAGCAGGTTTCATAAGCATTTTCATCTTGTCTAAGACGAAAGCAAAAGGACGCCACAGTGGTTGAACTTCGTCTTCCATGCCAGGCATGTCACCTCATTTTATTGTGTCCTCAGAGCTTACAGGTGGTGATGTCCACCCCATCTGGGGTCTAGGGAAGTTGAGTGACATACCTAAGGGCACGGGGCAAATGCAGGAGTCACCCGCTTATCAGTCACTCATGGTTGCCTGAAACTTCAGATAGGACTGAAGCCCACAGAATGCTAAGGCTGGGGTATGTTCTGATGGTGGAGTGCTTGCCTCACACACTGAAGGCCCTGGGTTTGATCCCAGGACCAAAAGGGAAAGAAAGGTATCACTTACTATTAATACCACGTTTTGAGCTGAGGAGAGGCACTTACCTCATAAGCCTGGCAACCTGAGTCCAGAACCTGGAATCCATGGTGGCAGGAGAGAGCTGACCTCCATAGATGAGCCACAACATGTGCAGGCTTGTACACATGTGCCGTTTGTCCACACACAATAGTAAATACATAATACATCGTTTTTTTTTCATTCGTACATACCTGTGGTGATGTATACTCCAAGTAGTAGGAGTTTAGTAATAATTAATAATGATAGTAATTGGGGCTGGAGAGATGGGTCAGTGGCTAAGAGAACTTGCTGCTCTTCCATAGGACCTGGGTTTGGTTCCCAGAACCTATGTGGGGACTCACAACCCTCTGCTAACTCCAATTCGAAATGATCTGACACCCTCTTCTGGCTTCCATGGGTATTGCATGCACACAGTTCACATGCATGCAGGCAAAAACACCCATACACACAAAATAAACATAAACATTTCTTTTTTTAATTTTTTTTAAGATTTATTTATTTATTATGCATACAACATTCTGCCTCGATGTATACCCACACGCCAGAAGAGGGTGCCAGATCTCAGTGCAGATGGTTGTGAGCCACCATGTGGTTGCTGGGAATTGAACTCAGGTCCTCTGGAAGAGCAGCCAGTGCTCTTAACCTCTGAGCCATCTCTCCAGCCCAACATAAACATTTCTTAAATGATGGTTTATGGTGGTTTGAATGAGGATGGCTCCCACAGGCTCACATACTCGAGTGTTTGGTCCCCAGCTGATGGAACTGTTTGGGAAGGATTAGAGGCATGGCCCTGTTGGAGGAGGTATGTCACTGGGGTGGGCTTTGAAGTTCAAAAGCCCACACCATTCCCAGTTAATGGTCTCTCTGCCTCCTGCGTGTAGGTCAGGCATAAACTTCCAGAGCTTTCCCTATACCCAGGACTCTTGATGGCACGGATGTCTGACAACTGTTTGATGTTTTCCCAATGTCTTTGGGACTTTGTTCCTCTTTTTCCATCTTTTTTTTCTGTGTTGTTGAGACTGACTCATTCTTATAGATCCCCGTAGATCTTCATGTTCATAGATGCCTTTGGCTCATTTCCATTCTGCTATTAAAGCAATTCAGTCCCTTCCATGTATTTTTAAGTTCTAGAAGATGAATTTAGTTCCTTCTATCTTCTAGTTATCTCTTGAGCCTTTCCATCTTTTATTTCATTTCAAGAATATTCATTATTATTTCTTAGAGTACGGTCATAAGAACTGCTTTTTAAATCTTTGATCAATGCCTGTATTATGTCAGGGTTAGTGTCTGTCTGTCTATCTAATCCATTAGTAGTCTTTTCACTGTGAATTGAGACTTTTTTTAGAGTTCTTCATATCCTAAGTTTAGGTTATACCCTAAATGTTTAAATTATCTCATTATATATCCTAGGTTTCTTTCTGTTAATGAGCTAAACACCCTGACCAAGAAGAAACTTGGGGAGGAAAGGGTTTATTTTGTTTTATAGCTTCTAGTCCATCATGAAGAGAAGTTAAGGCAGGAACCTGGAGGCAGGAGCTGAAGCAGAAGCCATGGAGGGGTGCTGCTTACTGCCTTGCTCCTCATGGTTTGCTCAGCCTGCTTTCTCATAGAATCTGGGACCACCAGCCCAGGAGTTGTCCCACCCACAGTGGGCTGAGCCCTGCCACATCAAGCATTAATCAAAAAAGACAGTCTGATGGAGACAAGTCCTCGATGGAGGTTCCTTCTACCTAGATGGGTCTAGTTGACATTAACTAAAACTGACCAGCACTTTAGGAAACTGGACCTCTCTTAAACCCAAAGCAAATGCTGACCTACCAGGTGAGAGTGTTTTAGCAAACAGTTGACTGGGCAAGATCTAGGCTCTAGATTCCAACCAATTTTCTGCAAACCCTGGTTCAATTTTTAAAGTCTTTGGCTCTGCTATTTAAGTAGGTTCCAAGGTGCAACCTAAGTATCCAGGCACGCCTCCAGGATGGCCATCGGCCCACAATTTAGATATCAGACCATAAACCAAAGCACCCAAGCTTCCCTCCCCGACCTGTACTGGCATCCCCTTGGAGGCTTGTCTCACCTGACCCTGACCAGGGTAGCTCTTGGGAGTGACAGGGGAGGGAATTGGTAGTGCCAAGGTGGGTAGAGGAAGGTGCCCTGCTCCTTGGTATCATCTGCTATCTGGATGTGGGCTGTTGGTAGCCTGGGCTAGTCACGGCCTCCCTCAGCCCAACTTCAAGCCTCTACTCCTACATATTTTGAGGGGGTTGGTTTTTCAAGACTGTTGGGAGCTGTGAACTCTCCAGATCCTGAATTTCTTGTAAACAACGTTTTCCCCCTGATCGGAGTGCCTACAGCTGCTCTGAGCACGAGACCCTCAGGAGTTCCTGATGGCAGGGGAATGGTTTCTGGTGCATTTGGCTGGGACGTGGCTATCCCTATATAAGCTGCCCCTGGACACAATAAAGGGGGCATTCTTGGGGCATTCTGGCTTCAAGGATGACCCGTGTCTCTGTCTCTCTGACTGTGAGTGTTTGTGTGTTTCAATCTCCAGCCCCTTGCCTGGTTCACGAACGGTATGGTAGCACATAGAGCACAGACGGGTGTGATGCGCTGCACAAGGTTTCCCTGTATAACAGTCCTACGTGTCCTGGAACTAGCTTTGTAGACCAGGCTGGCCTCAAACTCACAGAGATGCACCTGCTTGTGCCTCCTGAGTGCTGAGATTAAAGGCATGCGCCACCACCACCCAGCTCCTTCCTACTTTCTTACCTGTGTCACACTCGGGCACGGAAGAAACGTGATGTCAAGTTCAGCCAGCCACTCCAGGTTGTGAGAAATTCTGGCACGCATGTATGTTCTGCTGTTCTCAGTAGCAATGGCAGGGACATTGCTGTGTCCTCTTAGGAAGACTTCCTCTTCCCAGCCTTGGTTTCCACTCTGAAATCTGCCATAAGCCAGAGAGGCCCAGGCTCCTCCCACCCTGGCTAGAACAGGAGCCCCAGGCCTCTCTACGGGTGCAGAGCAGTCCCTGCTCCTCCAAGCCCTTTCTTCAGAGATTCATTTAGCTGTTAGTGGTGGTGAGAACTAAACCCTGGATTGAAATCCAGATGCCTGGATGTCCGTACTGGACTCCTTCCAAAGGAATGACCGTCTACAGCATGCCCAGAGCGGGGTGCTGGTGCAGCTGGTCTTCTTAAAGATCCCCGCCCCAGGCACACAGCCCAGTGCCTGCTACGCATAAAGTGTTCCATAGATGCTGAGGGAACAGGGTTGGGACCATGCAGGCACCTTCCTGCTCTCGTGCATGACTGGGTCCTGAATATGGGCTGATGATAGGTCCCTGCTTGGCTCTTAGCCAGGGAAAGATGAGGAATGGGCCTGGGTAGAGGTGAAAGGGTACCTCTCCCCCAACATATGATACATATCACCACATCTGCCCATCAAATCCCCACATTTACCTTCTCGGGGAAGGAAGCTCCTCCCTTGCTCCCTTTCATTGGAAGGGAAGCTGAACACCCCTGCAGGGGACTGCAGACTCTGGATTGAGACTGCTCCGAGACCCCAAACCCTCACACCACACTCCTCTTCCCTCTCTTTAGTTGAGGGGAAGACAGATGGGGAAACAGAGGTCTGAGCACACATGGGGCTTTCTCAAACTAGCTGAACAGCTGGTCCTAGCCCAAGACTGTAGCCTGTGCTGTTTGGCTTCAGTGATATTTTCTTCCCAGGGGCTTCAAGACGAGGGAAAGCCGATACCTATATTGCTTGCTGTCCAAGAGGGGCAATCAATGGTGAGGAACAGGGTGGGCCCTTTTCAGGGCATTAAAGGGGGGGCTCATTCTGACACCCCACAGTAGTAATAAAGAAATAAAAGTCCCCCTCAGGGAGCCATTGTTTATCACAGTGAGGAGCCATGTTCAAGCAAGACTCTGGCACCCACATCTCACACTGCCTTGTCCCTTGACCAGCGTCCATTTCCACCCTGGGGACCATTTGTCAAACTGCATCTTTGTGGGTACTTGGCTTCAGAGGATGTGCCCCTAACTCTTTCCGGGTGAGCAGCTGAACAAGTGTATCTACCATTTGGCCTTATTCACTAGACACAGGAGCTGGACACATGAACACTCCAACCACTTTCCCTGTAACTGCGGACGCTGGCTGGAGCTGACGTCCTCCAGGCCAGGCTAGTGAGAGCAGGCAAGACTGTGTAGGCTGTGAAAACTCTCAGCTCAGGGCTGGGGAGCCAGGACAGTCATGGCTGCACAAGCCTGAAGACCTGATTCTCAGGACCCACATAGAAGCCAGATGTGATAAGGCACATCTGTAACCCCAGGGCTGGTAAGGCCAGAGAAGGATCTCTGGGACTTGGGCCTGCCAATCTAGCACAACTGGTGAGCTCTGGGCTCAGGAAGAGACTCTGCCTCAAAAAATAAGGTGAAGGGACTAGCGAGGTGACTTACTTGCTGCTCTTGCAGAGGACCTGGGTCAGTCCCCAGCACCCATGTGACAGCTAACAACTGTCCATAACTCCAGTTCCAGAAGGGCTGATGCCTTCTGGCCACTGTGGGTGCTGCACACATGTGTTACACAGACATACATGCAGGCAAAACACCCAAACACCTAAAATAAAAATAAATTACTTATTTTTTTTTAAAGTGATGGCTTGAAGGAAAGGCTCAGAGGTTAAGAGTACTGCCTGCTCTTCCAGAGGTCGTGAGTTCAATTATTAGCAACCATATGGTGGCTCACAGCCATCTGTGAGATTTGATACCCTCTTCTGATGTGCAGGCAGACGTGCAGACAGAACACTGTATACATAATAAATAAATCTTTGCCAGGTGGTGGTGGTGCATGCCTTAATCCAGCACTTGGGAGTCAGAGGCAGGTGGATCTCTATGAGTTTGAGGCCAGCCTGGTCTACAGAGGGAGTTCCAGGTCTGCCAAGACTACATGGAGAAACCCTGTCTCAAAAAAATAAAAATAAAATAAAAATAAAAAAGGTAAAAAAATAAATAAATAAGTGGAAGTTCTGGCAAGATGGCTCAGAGAGTAAAGGTGACTGATGCCAGCAATCAAAGTTTGATCCCTGGTATGCATATGGTGGAAGGAGAGAACCAACTCGAACAAGTTGCCCTCTACTCTCCACACATTTGAACCCAGAGAGAACAGGCAGGGGAGGAGGAGGAGGGAGGGGGAGGAAGGAGGAGCAGACAATGCCTGGCTTAGATCTCAGGCTCTAAGGAACATAACTGACCAACTATGAACCCTTGCTGTGCCGTGTGCCTGTGATGGCCGTACATCACTTAGCTTGCTGCGGTCTGTCAGCAACAACCCTGTTATGTGGTCTGATGACCCTCCCAGCCTCCCTGGGCTCCTCCTCAGCCCCTCAGCTTCAGGGGTGTGTTCCCAGAGGCATCTCTTCACATTCCTCTGAGAACGCAGGTCCTTACACTGGAGGCTGTCCCGGCCTGAGATGCCCTGGGGCTTCTGAGGTTGTGGGACACCCAAGGCCACAGCATCGCCAAACAGACACATCGAATAGTAGATGCCCAGTTCATCACAACCAAGACCCACTACTTGCTAGGGACTGGATGTAGAGCTAGAGCTCGCTCCCTCCCGTTCCAGAAACCATGGGTCAACCATTCTTCCCCAAGCAAAGGTGGGCTGGAGCTGGACTGAGGCAGCCAGAAGTCAAATAGGAAGATATAGTCATATGCTCATCAAATTCTGTATTTTATTGTCCGAGAATCTATCTCCTACCTTCTGTGTGAGAGGCGTGGTGACAGCAGAGTATTCCATATGTGACACTGGCTTCAGAGACCACTGGAAAGTAGAGTTTACATTTGAGCAGTCCCTTCCCAGGCTGTGTGATACTGAACAAGTTGCTACGCCTCTCTGAGCCCATGTTTCCTCTGTGTAAATATATATACTAGCAGATGTCTCCCAGGGGTCCTGCCCTGGCTACAGCTAGTCTGTCCTTGAAGCAGCTACTTGGGTCTGCCCCTTCATTCTGGGCAGCCAGATTCCAGCTTCCCGCAGGCTGCTCAGTAGATGGAGTTTGTGGGACCCCAGCTAACTGCCTGCTGAAGGGGAGACTCCAGTGCGATCTAGCTTAGGTTCCTGTGAGCCGGGCCCCTTCTGGGCCAGCAGAAGAGGTACGGGAGACAGGCTGTAGAGGGCAGCCTGGGGGGTGGGGGAACTGTGTTCTTGGAGAACTAGATACGGAGCTGCATCTCATACAAGGGGCATACGAGGGCATCTTCAGCCCAGGATCCCATGTGAACCCTCAACTTCCCACATCAGAGAGACAGATATGGACAGTTGCTGGGGGCGGGGTAAAGGGGATTGGAAAAATAATCATCTCAGACCAAAGTGGGGGAACCACAAGAAGCTGTCCAGAGGAGGTGTATCAGATTCTGAAGGCAGGGGCTGGAGAGTCTGGAAGACAAAATGAATAGCAGCGGAGGCTGGAGCATGGTGGACAACTGACGTGGCTAAGAGAGGAGAGAGAAGGACTTACTGTGAGTAGGCAGGGTCAGAGGTCGGGACTTCTGCAGAGAAGCACCAGCTCTAGGGTTTGAGCAGAGCAGTCGGACAAGCAGCAAGTATCTACACTAGTGAGGGAGGCAACTCTAGGGACTGGGTAAAAGGGGAGTGGGTACAAGAAGCATTTTGGAAACCTGAATGTCCCAGACCGGACTCCATTAGCTTTACCAGGTTTGCTTTTGTTTTAAATAGCTCCCACCTCTCCGTCCATGTTTACGGCAAGAACTGAGAGTTGTGGAAACTGTGTTCTCTTGGTGTCTTGTGCCTGTCACATACCATACCCACCCTGCCATCGTCACTCCCAACGCACAGGCACACCCACATACATGCTCGGGTGAAGCAAGAAGCAGCACCTTGGGTGCATGCCTAATGTTGACCACCAGAGGGCGCCGCCACCATCCCGCAATGAGCTCTTAGAGAACCCGCCAAGCAACTTAGAAAACCCGTCTACCTGCCTCATTTCACATGTGTGGGAATTGAGACTCAGAAGGAGGGGCTTGAGCAAAGTGAGAAAGGAGGGAGCAGCCGTTTCGACAGATGGAAGCAAGCAGTGCAGTTTGAAAATAGATACATTAAGTCCAGGAATAAAACCCTGACCCCATGCAGACACAAACTTAAAGTGTTGATACTCTCTATTCTTGTTTGCTGTTGCCACGACACAACACTAACCAAAAGCAACATGGGAGAAAAGGGTTTATCTGACTTACAGGTTACAGTTCATCACCGAAGGAAGCCAGGGCAGGAACTCAAGGCAGGAATGTGGTGGCAAGAACTGAAGCAGAGAGCTTGGAGGAACTCTGCTTACTAGCCTTATACAACCCAGATCCACCTGCCTAGAGATGGTGCCATCCATAGGGGGCTGATCCTCCTACATCAGTTATCAATCAAGAAAATTCCCTGAAGACCTACCCACAAGCCAATCTGAAGGAGGCCACTCTTGAACTGAAACTCCTCCTTCTCAATATAAGGAACAATGTTAGCCATCACACCCTGCCCGCCTAGGCAAGGACCTTTTTACCACTTGCCACGTCCCTGTATTCCCACTAGGGAGATACTCTTAGTTCACACCATGTCCCAGCAGCCTCTCTGTCAATAGACACGCCAGATAGTTTATAAACAATCCTTGGTCAGCCCTGGGCTCCAGGTGTTCTGACCACAGCACCCCAGGAAGCCACTGCAAACTTGGGCATGATTCCCTTCCTACCTCCTCCCTAGAACCCGTCTCCCTGTGTTCCTGGGGAGGCCCAGCCATCCATCCATTCAACTTTGGAACTTTCTTTCAATCTTTTACTCACTCTCCATCATTCTTTTTTTTTTTTTTTTGAGACAGGGTTTCTCTGTGGCTTTGGAGCCTGTCTGGAACTAGCTCAGTAGACCAGGCTGGCCTCGAACTCACAGAGATCTGCCTGCCTGTGCCTCCCGAGTGCTGGGATTAAAGGCGCGCGCCACCACCGCCCGGCTCTCTCCATCATTTTTGAGACCCACCCACCAGCCTTCTCCTTTATGTAACTGGCAAGTTCCTGTCCCAGCGTCCTTCCAAGCAGCCACCGAGTTTCTTATTGCTTCCGTCCTCGCTGGTGCCGAACACCCTCAGAGTCAGAGCCCAGGCTAGAACCAGGAGACCTAGAGTCTAAGCCCTGTTCAGCCACAAGCCCCCATGGGGGTGGGTGGGGTCTCTTTACTCCCTGCTCTGCCGCATGAGACTAATGGCCTGGGCCCGCATGCATCTTGAGTCTGCAGTGCATTTCCTATGGCCCTTCAGGAGCAGCCCTTCCTTCTGTCTTTGCAGGATGCTGCCAGCGCCTAAAATGAAAACATGCCGCTGCTGTGTGCTGCCCAGTGGGCTGAGTTCAAACAAACCAGAATGGGCTCCTTCCCGGAGGGACAGTTCGCAGTTTTTGGAGCTTACAAAGCCATTCAGATGGGTCTGGGGAATGGCTGACGCCCCCATGCCTAATATGACATGGGCACAGATACACATACATAAACTAAATAAATAAAATGCCATTAAGTTTCTTAAAGAAAAATTTTAGGGTCAGGCATGGTGGCCCATGATTTTAATTCCAACACTCAAAAAACTGAGTAGATCTCTGTGAGTTTGAAGCCAGCCTGGTCTATTTAGCAAGTTCCAAGCTAACTGGGGCTACACCCTGAGAACCCCAAAGGTTGGGAAAAGAAAAAAAAATAATTTAAAAGAAAGCTTTTCATGGGGGCTGGAGAGATGGCTCAGAGGTTAAGAGCATTGCCTGCTCTTCCAAAGGTCCTGAGTTCAATTCCCAGCAACCACATGGTGGCTCACAACCATCTGTAATGGGGTCTAGTGCCATCTTCTGGCCTGCAGGCATACACATAGACAGAATATTGTATACATAATAAATAAATAAATAAATATTAAAAAAAAAAGAAAGCTTTTCAGATTCCATATACTGGACCTACATTACATTTATTTTATTTTAAGACAAACTATCACTTTGTAGCCCTGGCTAGACTCAAACTCATTTTGAGGAGTGTGACACCATGCGTGGCTCAGGGAATCTCAACTAGCAGCAGGTACAGAGAAATGTCTGAGGTCCACCTAACTCAGACTAGCCCAGCGGCCTCTTCTCTCTCAGAAGCAGAGAGTCATGGTATTTCACTGAGGACAGTATTCTGGAAAACACCTTAAACTCAGCCCCTGCCTTTCCAGTCCCTCTGCAAGGCCATGGAGGAGACACTACAGTGGGTGCCAGCCCGATGTTCAAATTTGGGAAATTTGGAGGTGAACAGAGCTGAGGCTGGTCTATTCAAAGATTCAGGAAGTCATCTTTCTGGTCAGCCAGGTATTGGCTGGGCAGGGACCCATATACATGAAGGAGTACCTCCACTTCTTCTGAACTTGTGGTCCCCAACCCTCCTCATGCTGCAACCCTTCCTTCCATACAGTTCCTCCTGTTGTGGTGACCCCCAGCCATAAAGTTATTTTCATTGCTACTCCATAACTGTACTTTTGCTACTGTTATGAACTGTAATGTAAACATCTGTGTTTACTGATGGTCTTGGGCAACCCCAGAGAGAGGTTTAGTTGACCCCCCTCCCCAGGGGTCGTGACCCACAGGTTGAGAATTGCTGTTCTGGACCCTCTTTTTTATCCTTTCCCTTTCGGTCAAGCACACAGACCTTTGGAAGGGCACAGGGTACCAGGGGAGCCCTGGGTAGGAGTCTAGAGCCTCAGACCTGGTCACCATAATGTGTCAAGTGCCTTCCCCAGGCCCTGGTGACTCCTAGAACAGGAACAAGAATTACTGCCACAGTCACCACGTCTGAGCCCCACCCTAAATTTCCTCTTTCAAAGAATATATCCAAACCGCACACCATACTTGCCCTTACAAGGAACTTATGAAGGACGTGCCCCTATGGCTCCTTTTTATAGGGGAGGAGAGAGACAAGGAGAAGTTGACTGGGAAAGTCATCTCACAAATAAAAAGACATTCATTTCATAAATATTAGCATTATGTAAGTCAAAGCATGGAGGCCTTTATGGCTCAGGGGGAAAGAGTGCTCGTATACACAAATGAAGACCTGAGTTCAAATCCCCAGAACATAAAAATCTAGGCTTGACCTCATGGGCACCTGTGACCCTAGTGCTGTAGGGGACAAATGTGGGAAGATCCTCTGGGCTTGTTTGTTGCCAGTATAGCTCCAGGCTCAGCAGGATATGATGTCTCAAGAGAACAAGGTAGAGAGTGACAGAGGACAGCAAATGGTCCCCTCTGGACTCAACAAATGCACATGGATGTGCACACCAGCACAGGCGCACATGCACGTGCACACACACACACTGTGCAGAGCTAAAATTGCAGCTCTTAGGAGGCTAAGGCGGGAACATGGAAAGTTTAGGTCACCTGAGGTGCATAGCAAGACTCTGCTTCAAAGGAGAGAGAAAGAAGGCAGCGTGCACAAAAATGGCCCTAAGTGCATTCACAGACACTTCACAGAAAAAGACATGCAAATGCCCTCGGCCCTTTGGAAGGCTTCCTAACACAGCACAAATAAAAGAAATGCAGATTCAAACTGCCCTGGGTACCATTTCTCACCTAGCAGATTGGCAAAAGTCCAAAAGTTTGTCAACCCTCCTTGCTGGGAAGGCTGCTGAGAAGCAGTCACTCTCACAGGGGGCTGATAGAAAGGCTTTATAGATATTAAATTAATATAAATCAATCTAAGGATAAAGCAGATTTTTTAAAATTAAAGTTAGGAGGAGGATTGGGTAAAGGAGACCCAGGAAGTGGGCCTTTCTGAAGGCCCTTTATTTTGTCTGGTGAATGTTTAGTTTGCTTCCCATCACTGTGGCAAAATGCCTGAGGAAACTGCTTTAAAAGGAGGAGAGGTTTATCTGGACTTACAGGGTCATAGGCATCAGTCACAGGGTGCTTGGTCTAGCTGCTCCGAGCATGTGGACAAAGCTGCCCACTTAACAGCAACTGAGAAACAAAGGCAAAGGAAGGACCAGGGTCCCAAATGAGGACCTCCTCCCACTTGACCCATGGCTTAAAGTTCTACTATTTCCCAATAGCGCCATCAGTGGAGGCCATTTTCAACAGAAATGCCGGTGAGAAATGATTAAGAGTCAATCCATAGGGAGCCGGGTGGTGGTGGCACATCCCTTTAATCCCAGCACTCGGGAGGCAGAGGCAGGCAGGTCTCTGTGAGTTCGAGACCAGCCTGGGCTTCAAGAGTTACTTCCAGGGCAGGCTCCAAAGCTACAGAGAAACCCTGTCTCGAAAAACCAAAAGAAAAAAAAAAGAGTCAATCTATAATAATAATAATTGACTTTGGAGTCACAAATAAAAATTAAGTCACTAAATAAACTGGGCGGTGGTAGTACACATCTTTAATCCCAACACTCTGGAGGCAGAGGCAGGCTGATCTCTGTGCATTCGAGGCCAGCCTGGTCTACAAACCAAGTTCCTGGACAGTCAGAGCTACGCAGAGAAATCCTGTCTTGAAAAGCTAAAATCACAAGATTCTTATATTTTAGAAATGGTGTTGAATGTGAATGAAGTGACAATGACTTCTGGAATTTTCTTCAAAAATAGTTCAGCTCCTGAGGACGGTGAGATGGCTTCATGGGTAAAAGTGCTTGCCATGCAAAGCTGATGACTCACATGTGATCCCTGGATCCCATGGTGACAGAAGTGACCCCATGAGGGTATCTTCTTACCTTCATACATGCACACCATGGCACACATGAGCCCCCTAAAACACACACACACACACACATACACATAATAAATAAATTTCAAAAGAACACTAATAATCTAAATTACTGCGGGGAGAGGGTAGACAAGCCATGCAGAGGTACCTGCTGGGTCTCAGCCACCATGGGTCTCATAGGCTCATTAAAAACAATTTTTTCTATTTTCACAGATGTTAGAAATTTTCCTGCAGAGCAGTGGCGTTGCACACCTTCAATCCCAGCACTTGGAAGGCAGAGATAGGCAGATTTCTGAGTTCAAGGCCAGCCTCGTCTATAGAGAAAGTTCTAGGACATTCAAGGCCTGTTTGGGGAAGAAAAAAAGAAGAGGAGGAGGAAGAAGAAGAAAGAGAGCGAGAGAAGGAAGGAAGGAAGGAAGGAAGGAAGGAAGGAAGGAAGGAAGGAA
>JABTXL010021222.1:613537-643630 GCA_025134845.1 Neodon shergylaensis | reverse complement strand
GAAGGAAGGAAGGAAGGAAGGAAGGAAGGAAGGAAGGAAGGAAGGAAGGAAGGAAGGAAGGAAGGAAGAAAGATTTCTAACAGAGCTGGGAATGCACCTCAGTGTTACAGTGTTGCAGCGTTACATTGTTGCGGTATTATGGTGTTATAGTGTCGCAGTGTTACAATGTTGCAGTGTTTCATTGTTACAGTGTTACATTGTTGCAGTATTGGTGCTGCCGTGTTGCATTGTTGCAGTAGTGTTACGTTGTTGCAGTGTTCACCTAACAAGTATGAGACCCTAAATTCTAATCCCCAGGACAGTTTCTGCTCTTCTTCCTCCTTCTCCTTCTCCTCTTCTTTTTTATACTCAAGTTAAAATTTAAACATTAAGAGTTATACTTTGGGAACTGGAGAGATGGCTCAGTGGTCAAGAACACTGGCTGCTCTTTCAGAGGTCCTGAGTTCAATTCCCAGCAACTACATGGTGGCTCACAGCCATCTATAGTGGGCTCTGATGCCCTCTTCTTGCACATACAGATAGAACACTCATATACATAAAATAAATAAACAAATCTTTTTAAAAAGAAAAAAAAGTTATACTTTCAGAATAACCGTTCTGAACTGTAGTTTGTCACACAGCTGGGAAGCTAAACACACATTCCCCTGAAGTCCCTCTGATAGGGATCAACCCCAGAGAAGTGGGTATCTACATTTGCACAAAATCCATATGTGCGACATATCCAGTGACATTCTTCATAACTACCCCAAACTAGAAACAAGCCAAATGTCCTTCATCTAGCAAGCAGATAAACAAATGGCACCGTGTCCATGCAAAGCCATCGAACAGTGACAGGAAGGGACGAGTGTGGATGGCTTTCCAGTCCCTGGAGCCAGGTGAGAGAAGCTAGATTCCATGTGTGCAGGCACGCCATGAGGACAGAGAGCAGGCTGGAGGTGGGAGGAGGGGCTGCCTACTTCAAGGCTCAATGGAAGTGTTCTGTATCCCGACTGTCATGGTGTTTATATATTTGCTAAACATTTGTCAAGTCTCATATAACTGTATAATTTCAAGGCATAACTCTTACAACATGGGGATAATAGGACATGGCGCTTGAAAATGGATCAATTGCTTGTTGATTGACTATCTGATACATGAGTGAAAGAGGATGAGTCATATAAGGAGAAAGGCTTGGGCAAGAATGTCTAAGACCTACAAGGACCTTTGGGTAGGAGTAACCAGTAGACAGCAGAGCACTCAGGGTGGAGTCCTTGAGACGTTTGACTCCCCGCTAGCCTACCCTTCTGAACTCTCCTGTCCCCACCACTCATGCATGCCACCTTGCCTCCTGAAGGAAACCATCTTCAGTTCCGTGTGTTACCCAGCTCATTCACATCATTGCTTAAGTCCCCCTGGGAGCTGAGCAGGGCCTGTGTGTGCAGAGATGCCCACGCTGGCATCCACAGAACCTTCCTGGTGTTTCTGTACCTTGTTCAAGCTTCAGGAAATAGGACTCTCACCCTGTCTGGGGAGCAGCGAGCTACCCATGGGAGTAAGGAGTGGGGCAGCACCTCCCCCACCCACTTCTCTGAAGGGCCTCAACCCAGTGTGAGAGATGAAAGTCCCTGAGCAGGGGGATGGGAGAGCACAGACCTCTCACCCCAACGTGTCCCCAGTGCGCCTTTGTGGCTCTCAGGGTTCCCAATCACCCCAGTTGCTGGAACCTTAAGTCTCCTGACTTTCTTGAAGGGAAGTACCATGTCTGAGTCTTGGAGTTTCACGTGTGGAGGTGCATGTGTGTGATACATGTGAACATGCACAGACACACACATTAATTAATTAAAAAAACAAGATTAGAAACTGGATAAATGGATTATTGGTTAAGAGCACTGACTAATCCTTTAGAGGACCTGGGTTCAATTTCGGGAGCCCACATGGTGGCTCACAACCACCTGTACTCCAGGTTCAGGAAATCCCATGCCTTCTTCTGCCTCTGTGAGCACTGCACATACAAAGTTGTACAGATGTGTATACAGGCCAAATACCCATGCACATAAAATAAAAATAAATCTTAAAATAAAAACACATGGTAATGCATGTCTGTAACAGCAGCACTCAAACTACGGAAGTAGAGCCACTCGTGGTGGTGCACGCCTTTAATCCCAGCACTAGGAAGGCAGGAGGATCTCTGAGTCCGAGGCCAGCCTCATCAATATAATAGATTCCAGGACAGCCAAGGCCACACAGAGAAACTCTGTCTTGAAAAACAACAATAAAAAAATTAAGTTGTAGATGTGGGTGGGTCAGAAGTTCAAAGCCAGCCTCAGCTTCACATAAGCTTGGAGGCAAGCCTGGGCTTCATGAAACTCTGTCTCAAAAAGAGTTCACACATCCAGCCAGTCGGTGGTGGTGCATGCCTTTAATCCCAGCACTTGGGAGACAGAGACAGAGGCAGGCAGATCTCTGTAAATTTGAGGCCAGTCTGGTCTGTAGAATGAGTTCCAAGATAGGTTCCAAAGCTACACAGAGAAATCCTGTCTTGAACCCCCTCCACCCTACCCCCAAGGAAAAGAAAAAAGAGTTCATACAGCGCTATACAGCCCCATGCTCCAGGACTGCCATCCTGTTGGTGGCCAAGCTGCCCTCCACATGGCCACCAGAGGGAGCTCTGAACAGTACCAGGCCTTGCTCCTTACCAGTGCACACAGACAGGACTGAAAACCAACCTCATCTGCCTGCCTGCTCAGCTACCACAGCCTTCTCCATGGCCAAGTCCTCACTTCAAACCCTGCAGCACTGTAGGGCCACAGTTACCTATACACAATCCAATTCTATCGTTTATCTGGAGCTCAGATTCGACTGAACAATCTCTATTATATTTGGAAAGATGACTCTAAGAAACCACACCCTTTTACCAAAAGAGATTTGCCATCTTAATGTCCCCAGGGCTCGGTATACGGAGGTGCTCCTTCCTAGCAGAAAAGCAACCTCTGAGCTGAGTCATCCCCTTGCCTGCTGACAAGGATTTCAAGCCTGCTTGCTTCAGAGGACAGATGTTCTGTGGCGTGCAACCTGCCAGACTCTCTGAGGTACTCCTGTGGGAGGCCAGACAAGCAGATACTTCCTGAATGAGGAGCCAGCCTTCCAGCTCTTGCTTCTCCCTAGCATGGTGCCGGGATGGGCAAGGACAGGCAGGGTGTGGCCACGTCCAGACTTCCACTGGTAGCCTGCTCTGGGTGCTTTTGCACTTGGGTTCTATCCACAATGTGTCCCATAGTAGTGAGGAGAGAGATTCTATGCCAGGCGCCAGCTGCCCCATGGCCTGCTGGTGTCCACTGCAATTATTATGAGTAAACAGTTGACCAGCCCTCATCCCATGCCAACACTTGGCCCTTGTTTCTGTGCCCCATTCTTTGTGGCTGACATTTCATTAGGGTCAGGCAGCACTGGGGTAACCCCCGAGCCCCAAGCCCATTCTAGGGAGAGGGGGCTGGTCCTGGCCATGCAGATACTTGGCGTGGGGAACCCAGGCAGACTGGCTGTCGCCAGCCAGGCAGCCACCCCCGAATATCCAGTGTGGGTCACAGGCTGATATGGAGCCGGGGGAGGCCAGCTGACTCGGATGCTTTTGTTCTGGGCCTGGAGTGGTCTGAGCGTGGTGGCTCCTTCACTGAGGAGACACAGACAATGGGCTGCAGTGCCTGATAAGGTGTCTGCCAATGGTTCCCTCCCAGACAGGGCCCGCTGCTCCCATGAGCCCAGGAGGACTTGGCGCATGCCTGTTACCAGAGGACAGTCCCCCTGGGGTCTCAGCCTCTCCACATAGGCCAAAACAGAGGCCAGAGGGGGTTTTGTATGGAGAACTTAGCAAAGCATCCAGAGGCTCTGGGCTCAGAGAAGCCTCAGCAGCCTAGTACTCTCCTGAAGAGAATGTCAGGAAAGGCATCTCCCTTGGGAAGTTTATAATATTCCTATATAATGAATGGGGCTCCTGGGGATAGGGGTTCTCTGGATTTTCCTAGATCCCTCAAATAACATCAAAGTTGCCTTGAATACACAGGCCCCTCTATATTTGGTTCTGTGGTAGGTAAAGGGGTTTGGGAAGAGATGAGACATGGCCCGGGACTATATGGGGCTTCCAGAAGGAAGCAGCTGGAAGATCTGCCACCACTCAACAACCTAACCCTGACCAGGCCTCCAGCCCCAGGCTCACAGAGTGGAGGGGCACCCAGCCAGTTTGGGGAGTTATGGAGCCTGGGGTGAAATTCAGTACTAAGAGACCACAGTGCTGAGGTGCCCGGGAGTAAAGGGTCTAGTCTGATGGAGGAGGCCTGTCCTGGTCCTGCCCTGAGGAATACCTGGCTTCTGCAGAAGTGTGTGTTTACTCATACTGCTCCATGACAAAAGCAACTTAAGAAAGGAAAGGGTTTATTTCAGCCTTCATCAACGTGGGAAAGGCGGGAAACAGATCCTTGAGGCATCCAGGCACAGTGCATCCGCGGTCAGGAAGCAGAGAGACCAGTGCTGGGCTCAGCTTACATTCTCTGTTTTATTCAGCTTGGATCCCCAGCCCCAGTATGATCATGACGCTTCCCACAGTCAGAGTGGGTCTTCACTCAGTCCAAAGACTCCCTCACAGACACGCCCAGAAAGCCTCTCAGGTGCATCTAGATCACATCAAGTTGGCAATCAGCACTGAACATCAGAAGGACTCAAGACACCCTTAGAAAGACCAAGAAACCAGGCAATTCTGAAGTCAGGCCTCTCAGCACCCCAAAGGCAGTTGGGGTGATCAGGTGGCCTCAGGAATTACCGGAGAAGGTTTTCTTTTTTTTTAATGTTTATTTATTATGTATACAATATTCTGTCTGTGTGTATGCCTGTAGGCCAGAAGAGGGCGCCAGACTCCATTACAAATGGTTGTGAGCCACCATGTGGTTGCTGGGAATTGAACTCAGGACCTTTGGAAGAGCAGGCCATGCTCTTAACCTCTGAGCCATCTCTCCAGCCCCCGGAGAAGGTTTTCTGACAGTAGTTTGTGTTCCCCTCAAGACTGCATCAGAATCTTGGGCTCCAGATTTACCCACAGTAAGTGGAGGTCAGGGCTGGCCAACTGCCATGTGGCAGCCAGCAGGTGGTGGGAAGTAGCTAGGCAGCAAGGAGTCTTGGCTCTTCCTCAGGCACACTGATGGCTCTCTCTGACTTAGAGGCTCTCTGGGGCCTCTTAGGGATTAAATCCTAAAGAGAGGGCCACAGATCAGTGGCCAGTGTGGCCCCAGAGTGACCTGGGCTTCTTCCTGCCAGAACCCTAGGGAGAATGGAGCAGGAGCATCCAAGTTACTGTATCTGGAGTTCCTTCAAGGGACCCCAACAGTCTCACCTCCAGGCTCCACGCCCTCTTCTCCAGTTTAGAAAGAAAGACCTGGAGTTCTGGAATTCTGTTTCCCCAGGGAAGCTCATGGGGCCTTCTGCCCTGTCCAGCCAGCTCACAGAGACCTCCCCAAGCAAGGCCCGGACCAGGGGTCTGGCCTCACGAACACACATGCGTTCTCCTCCATAATCAAACACTGTTTCTCCCCCAGCATCACCTCGCTACTAGGACAGTTTTCACTGTGCTTCCATAACCTCCTCTATACACCCAAGTACTGCAAGCCAGGATGGAGGCGGCAGACCCAGCTTCTGCTCCAGACACCTCCAGCCTCTGGGAAAGACAGAGCCATAGAGCCACAGGAACAGGGAGTAAAGTCAGTGCTTGGGCTGAGTCACTATCACCTCTGGTCCTTCCCTCAGGCCACCTCCTCACTCCTCACAAAGTACCAGGCTATGCACACCAAGATGATGCTAGGACACAGGGAAGAAATGGAGACAAAACAGGGGGCTAGGAAGTAGTGGATCTGGACCATGAACCTAAGGGAAGGACTGGGGTGACAAGACCTACTGTGGGGCTGGAGAGATGGCTCAGAGGGTAAGAGCACTGGCTGCTTTTCCAGAGGTCCTGAGTTCAATTCCCAGCAACCACATGGTGGCTCACAACCATCTG
Source organism: Neodon shergylaensis (assembly GCA_025134845.1). Classification (NCBI taxonomy): domain Eukaryota; kingdom Metazoa; phylum Chordata; class Mammalia; order Rodentia; family Cricetidae; genus Neodon; species Neodon shergylaensis. The sequence goes on along the minus strand of JABTXL010021222.1, from coordinate 637,611 downwards.
TAATGTAATGAGACCTGGTGCCTTCCTTGCCAGCAGTACATTGTATGCTTAATAAATAAATAAATCTTTTAAAAAAAAGACCTACTGTGTACAGCACCTGGTAGAGAAGTCACTGCTTGCTGATTTAACAGTGAATGTGCTCCCTCATCCATCCAGGGCGTGTCCCCTTCAGAGGAGGGGATGCAGACAGACCCTAATCTAGCCTGGCTTCCAACCCTCCCAGCCACCCAGAACTTGGCCTGGATCTGCTTCCGTGACATCGGGCAAGTTACTTCTCCTGCTTTGGACTTGGAACATTAATGGGGACAGGGAGGATGAGTAGGGAAGGTGTAGCCTCCCAAACAGATGGCCTTGGAGGCACCTGGATGAGGTAGAGCAGCTCCTTGGTAAGCCTGAGACCCACCAACCCATCTTTGGGGGACTCTGTAAAAAGGGCAGAGTCACCCCTAACTCAAAGATCTTTACTGTACACCAGGCCTGGGGACCTGAATGCCAGTGGGTAATGATACTATATGATCATAAGTACTCTAACTTTCTCAGCACAAAACAAAACACATGCACACTACACACACCACACATGCACACACACACACACACAAAACAAAGCCAAACAAACACAAAGCTCAACAGAACTGTACCATGTAACCTAGTAGACACTCAGTTTCCAGTGGCCATGGCAGTGACAGCAGCCCATGGCAGGGAGGAAAGGGCAAGGGACAGCCTTCTGGAGAAGAACATCATCCCTCTGTTGAGGGGCCAGGAGGCAGGGATGTTCGCTGGCACCCATCCTGACGAAGGTATGACCGCAGCCTCCCTCACTCTTAGCTGCCCACACAGGCTTTCTGGGTTTTCCATTTGTTTAGCCTTAGCATGCAACCCCACTGTGTATACAACAAGCATGCAAACATGTATGTGTGTATACATACAGTCATACACGGTACCAGGTTAAAAAAAAAAGGCATTTCCAGTATGCCAGAAGCTTCTCTAGAGCATCCTTCCAAGCAGCTCCCTCAAGGATAAGCAGCCTGGACCACTCCCCATAGTCTACTATGTCTGCCCTTGAACACATCAACGGACACCATGCACCTGTCTGTTCCTTTGCATCTGGTTCCTTCACTCAGCAAAATGTCAGACAGCTCAAACTGAGGAGTCTACTGGTGGTTTCTTTTTATAGTTACTTATTGGTTTTGTTTGTTTGTTTTTGAGACAGTCTATGTAGCCCTGGCTGTACTGAAACTTACTATTGTAGACCAGGCTGGCCTCGAACTCACAAACTCACAGAGTTTGCCTCCTGTGTGCTGGGATTAAAGGCATGCACCACCATGCCAGGCTTGGTAGTTTTTTTTTTTTAAATGTTGTCTCTTTATAATATTCTGTGGTAGGCCATAACTTCTAATGTGGTTTGCTTTCTTCTTTCTCCTCTCCCTTCCCACCCACTTCCCCTCATGTTCAGCTGTGTTTTTTGAGAAATGGTCTATTCTAGACTAGGCTAAGTTCAAACTAACTACATAGCCTAGGATTACCTGGAACTTCTGACCTCCCGCCTCCACTTCTTGAATGCTGGGATTACAGGCATGTGTTACCATGCCTGGTTTAGATGGTGCTGGGGATTGAACCTGGAACTTTGCGTATAGTAGGCAAACACTCTGCCAACTGAGCTACTTCCTCAGCAATCTTTTTTGTTTTGTTTTTTGTTTTTTATTATGTATATAATGTTCTGTCTGCATGCATGCCTGCCCACCAGAAGAGGGCACCAGGTCTCATAGATGGTTGTGAGTCACCATGTGGTTGCTGGGAATTGAACTCAGGGCCTCCAGAAGAGCAGTCAGTGCTCTTAACCTCTGAGCCATCTCTCCAGCCCCTCTTTCTCAGCAACTTGATTTTGTGTTTTCAGGGTCTCATTTTGTATTCCTTAATGGCCTGAAACAACTCATTAAATAGACCACACTGGCCTCAAACTTGCAACAATTCTTCTGCCTCAGCTGTCTTAGTGCTGGGATTGAATAGCATGAACTACTGTGTGTGTTAATGTGTGTGTACGTACATGAGTGTAAGTACATGTAAGTATACATATGTGTATAGGTGTACATGTGAGTGTAAGTATGTTTATAACTATGTATGTATGTGTGTGTATGTGTGAGGGTATATATGAGAGTGTATATATGAGAGTGTGTAAATGTGTGTTTGTGTGCATTAGTGAGAGTATATGTATTTGTATGTGAGTACATAGTGTATATGTGTGTGTGCGTGTGCACGCACATGCATGTGTGCCTGTGTGTGTGTGTTTAGACAGGGTGTCCTCTCTGTATTCCTACTAGCCTGGCAATCCCTATGTGTCACCAGCCAGCCTCAAGCTCCCAACAATATGCCTGCCTCAGTCTCCTAGAAGCTGGGATTACAGTTACATTCCAGGACGTTCTTTCTTTTGTTGCTAGGCAACAAGGCGCATCACCCTTAACACCCTGACTGAGCCTGTGGCCATGTGCAGCTCAGTTTTACGGTGGGTCCCTGCACCCTTAGCACTAACAGCCAGTTTCACATCAGGTGCATCGGGCTCCACGGGAGATGGAGAGAAGGGCTCAGAGGGCGGATGTCGCCCTTCAGCTCACGCAGCCTCTGAGTGCAAGCAGCCTGTCCTTGCTTCTAGCATCTTTTGGGACGGTCAATTTACTCCTCTACCTTTCCAATTCCATTTCATAGAACTGGGGGGGGGCGTACAACAGCAGGAGGGGAGGCACAGTACATTCTTATGAACACATAAGCATGCCTGAGTCCCAGCCTATAGCAGTCAGTACTCTCAACTGAACTTTTACCCTGCACCTCTGGCCTTTCCACTGGTCAGGTGCAAGACTTATCTCACAAAGGCGAGTGATGTGTGCAAGGTCACAAGGCTAACGGGGCGCACAGTCAGAATCTGAAGCCAGGTCTGGGGCGAGAGGTACAGCCAAGCATGGTGTTCAATCTATCAACCTAAAGCATAATAAATAGTAAGCAAACTGGGATAGCTTTGCCTGCTCTGCTCTGAAGATGAGGGTGACCTTATTTATTTGTTTGTTTGTTTGTTTATTTCTGCCTCCTCCCCGCCACTGCCTCCCATTTCCCTCCCCCCCCCCCAATCAAGTCCCCCTCCCTCGTCAGCCCAAAGAGCAATCGGGGTTCCCTGCCCTGTGGGAAGTCCAAGGACCACCCACCTCCATCCAGGTCTAGTAAGGTGAGCATCCAAACTGCCTAGGCTCCCACAAAGCCAGTACATTCAGTAGGATCAAAAACCCATTGCCATTGTTCTTGAGTTCTCAGTAGTCCTCCTTGTCCGCTATGTTCAGCGAGTCCGGTTTTATCCCATGCTTTTTCAGACCCAGGCCAGCTGGCCTTGGTGAGTTCCCGATAGAACATCCCCATTGTCACAGTGTGTGGGTGCACCCCTCGCGATGAGGGCGACCTTGATCCTGCTCTCTACCTCCCAAGTCCTGGGATCACAATCATGCCACCTCAGGCTCCCTTATGCAGTGTTGGGGATGGAACCCAGAGCTTTGGGCATGTCAGGCAGGCACTCTACCAACCGAGCGACATACCCAACCCCTTCTTCTGGCTTGTCACCATTCAAACCTCGAAACTGGACTCAGGGCTTGGCCTGTGTTTCTGCTGGGTCCCATGTTCGCTTTGGCAGAAAGAGTGAATGAGCAAACGCCCTTGACCTTCACAGGTCAAAAAGCAGAGCATCAGCTCCGTGAGAGGTGCACTGGTCTCTCAGACCAACAGGGACCCCCGGGCTACCCTGACCCCTGCCGCGGCCCCCAGACTCTGGGCGCCGCAGGCCCCGCGGGCCAGGGTAACCGGCAATTTCCAGGGCCGCTCTGTACTTATCCTGATGAAGGGTTCCGCGGCCCTAATGGCCGGGCGGGCACGGGTTCAGGGCGGGCGCAGCCGGCCCAGCCGGTCCCGTGCTCCTCTCGCGGGCGGCCGCCTGGCCTGTGTCATCTACCAGGAATTTCTGTTTTCCCCTCCGCGGGGTTGGAAGAAAAAACAATAATTAGGTCACTGGGCAGGCGGCAGAGAGGGTGTGGGACAGGCCAGTGGCGCCCTGTTGGGCAGGGAAAGGGTCTGGGAGGCCCCAGGGTGCTGCCTCGCCCCCTCCAGCACTGCAGGATGCAGGAGGGGGCCCTGCTGTCCCCACCCTGCACTCTGGGTCCAAGCTTCCATTGCATTGACCTGGTACCTTCTGCATCAAACTCTGACCCTAAGATGAAAAAAAAAAAGGGTCGCCGGCTGGGGTGAGGGGTGGGAGTTGGGGGAGCAAGGGGCAGAAACAGGTGGTAGCCTTCCTTCCGAGGAGTTTGCTGGGAGCAAGGATGCGGCCCGTGGCATCAAAGAAAACATGGAAGAGGAATAAGTTTGGGAAGACTAAGGAGAGAGTAGTTGTGAGCAGATGAGGGGGTTTGGGCGAAAAGAACACAAAAGATCCAAGCTGGAGGTGAAAACGCTGGTGTGCTGCAGGCATGGAGTCCACACAGTAAGAACATCCGTGTAGCTCCGCTGACTAAAGACGGAGTTTTGGTGCTATGAGTCTCTCAAACGCAAGCTACTTTACCTGGTGCTCAGCTAAAGAGAGCCACAAACTAGAAGAAAGTGGTGTGGACTGGCGGGGAAGCTGATCTCAGCACTGTGCCTGCAAGTACTGAAGGACTGTCTGAGAGGGAACCCCTGGATTCAGCTGCATCCTCTGCTACGTGTGCCAGCCTCTGGGCTCCGGGCACCCTTCGATGGATTGTCAGAGTGACTCCCTCTGTTGCACTGTGGAAGGGCTGAGCTGAGGCTAGGAGGTGGACAGGATGGAACACGAAGGGTCCTACAGGCTAAGGCAAGGAGTTCAGACTCCCGCTGAAGGGAAGCAGTGGTTTAGAACAGGGTGGAGGGACAGGATCTGATTTCTGAAATATATATATATATATAACTGGGTAATAGCTGCCATTTCTTTAGCTATGAAGAACTGGTGCTGGCCGGGTTTTACACCCAGCACTGGAGATGATGGCAACCCCATTAAGAGTACAGCCTGCTCTTACCACAGGAAGCAGAAGCAGGCTGGGGGTTGGGCGAGAGCTCACCTGCCACCAAAGGTCAGAACCAGATCTCTGATATCCCAGGGGGGTCCTGACTCATCTGTGGGATCCGGGGAACTTATCTGTTGGGGAAGACATGCTCAAGATGTCTCAGGCCCCATACCAGCCATTGTTTGCTGTTTTCACCTGAATGTTATCCCCCAGATGTAGATTGTCCCTGGCTGGGACCTGGGATCTTGCACTTCCTTGGTCAGGTCATCAGAGAACCTAGGCAGCTTTTGCCATCTTGGTCAGGTCATCAGAGCACCTAGGCAGCTTTTGCCATCGTGGGGTACTCAATGGACTTACCTCCATATTTATGTTCTGGGCAGAAGAATGGGGAAGGAGCGTACCGGCTAGTTCTTAGGGTACATCACATACACTCACATCTCACTGGTACAATTTAAGCAAAGGACACTGGGTAATGTAGTTTCTAACTAAGCATCTCATGTGCCCAACAAAAATAAAGCATTAGAGGGATGGCCTACCATGGCTGAGGCCCTGGGTTCACACCCTGGGAGGGAAGGAAGGAACTAAGACATCTAACACTATGGAACGGGAATCGACAAGCTTTTTCTATAAAAAGTCAGAGAGCTTTGTGGGCCACACTGCTCTCTGGGACACTACCTGCTTTTTTCACAGATGGTGCAGCAACAAGCAAGTATGTCAGCGCCTCCAAAATCATTCGTTCATGCACACGGAAAACTGCATGCGATCCAATTTCCGTGGTCTCCAAAGTATAGATCTCTTTCATGTTTTCCAGCCATTTAAACATGTAGATAGAGACATTCTCCTAATCCCAGCTCTCAGGAGGTGGATGGACGGATCACTGCAGTTTAAGACTGCTCTGCTCTATGTAGCCTGTTCCAGGCAAGAAAGGGCTACGTAGCAAGACCTTAACTCAAAAACAAACAAAAGCAAATAAAATGTAATTGGGGCCTGGAAAGATGGCTCAGTGGTTAAGAGTACTGTTCTTGCAGAGAACCCAGGTTTCAATTCCCAGCATGCACAACCACCTATAACTCCAGTTCCAGGGAATCTGAGGTGGTTTGAATAAGAATTAAAGGCACATGGTTTTGATCCCCAGCATTCAGGAAGCGGAGACTTGGGGGATATCTGTGAGTTTGAGGCCAACCTGGTCTACAGAGCTAGTTCCAGGACAGCCAGTGCTACCCAGAGAAACTCTGCCTGGGGGAGGGGAGAGGGTGTCTCTCCATAGGCTCATATAGTTGAATGCTTAGCCATCAGGGAGTTGAACTACTTGAGAAAAATTAGAAGGATTAGGGGTGTGGCCTTATTGAAGGAAGTGTGTCACTGGAGGTGAACTTTGAGGTTTTGAAAGCCTATATCAAACCAGTCCCCCTCCCTCCCTCTCTCTCTCCTTTCTGCCTTCAATCAGGATGTAGCTCTCAGCTACTGTTCCAGGGCCATGTGTGCGGCTGTGCTCTCTGCTGTGATGATCATGGACTAAACCTCTGAAAAGCAAGCTCACAATTAAATGCTTTCCTTTATACGAGCTGCCGTGGTCATGGCGCCTCTTCACAGCAATAGAACAGAACTAAGACAAGATCCAATCTCTCCTGGTTTCTGCCCACACTGCACAGATGTGGTGGATAGACATACGTGCAAACAAAGCATGTATGTAAATTAAATTAATGAACTAAGAAATATTTTGGGGGCGGGAGAGACAGCCCAGTGGTAAGAGCACTTGCTGCTCTTACAGAGAAGCCAAGTTTTGTTCCTAGCATCTGCATCAGGAAACTCCCAATTGCCTGTAACTCTAACTCCAAGGGATCTGACACTCTTGCAGAAACCAGCCGCCTAAGGATAAGACAAGGAAATAGCAGGAGCTTAGTCCCTGCCCCCTTCCGAGATCTTTTAGATTTGAGAGTCCAGGCTCAAACCCTTGTGCCCCCAAAGAACAGGATATAGCTGCCAAGCACCTCCCAACAGTGCTTTCCCAGGTCCTGAAAAAGGCCAGACCTTTATCAAATAACCTTTAGGATCATGTGTGCCTGCCTTCCGTGGACCCCCACCCATGGAATGCTGTCACAGGACTAGGTGTTGGGGGAGGGTGGCAAAGAAGACTCTGAGACCCAGGCTTAACTCTGATCCTTGGATTCCTGCCATGGCTTTGCAGTTATCTGTCAATCTTGTCCCTGAGCCTCAGTTTCCTCCTTGGAAAATGGAATCACACCATCTGCCAGACTTTGGAGCTGAAAGCAGAGCAGGCAGGTGTCAGGCAGGTGTCTCTTAGTTAAAGAGCCCAGACTTGGGATTCCTTCTATTCCTACTTCCTTTATCTTGTCTCTCTGCCTGGGCAGACCGCCCATGAACAGATTAGAAAGGATGATACCAGAAGAGGCCCAAGGCACCAGGAAAGCATTTGGCTGACGTGGGCTGTATTAGTAGTCATTACTTAACTGATGGCCCCAAAGGACAACAATGCACAACAGCAAATGCTTATCATGTCACAGTTTTGTGCACCAGGGGTCTAGGCATTTCCTGGCAGGGCCCTCTGCCCCAAAGTCAGGCTACTATGAGGCTGTGGCCAAGCTAGCTGTCCTAGGAATGGGGTCTTCTTCAGCTTGCTCTCGGAGGTCACTAGCCTGGGAGCCTAGGGCTTCTTACTTTTGCTGTGTCCGATTGTCAGAGGCAGGCAGGTACCAGGTACCGGGCGCTAGGACCAGAAGTGGGGTTGTAGGAACGCATTCTAGAAGTTCCTTGCCACACCAGTCAAGCTTTGCTCTGGCAGACCTCCTACATGGGAGGACCCACAAGCACGCTGCTGGTAAACAGAGGACCATGGAGGGCTCCTAAGTCAAAGTCCAAGCCTGTCCACCCCATCTTTATCATGGCTGTGTCTGTTTGATGGCCAGGGAGTCTGCAGCAGCGGGGGCTGCATTCCAGGGCTGGCACTGAACATTCCAGAGGCATTCAGTTAATTAGTGCTTTGCCTGTCCCAGGCTTGGACCACCCACCTCCCCAGAGTTCCCATGGGTTGGCCCCAGGGACACCAACCCCCACTCTACCCTCTCCCACCCCCATTCATGGCTTTGAACCGCATAAACAGGCTCACGGGTGGGCAACCAGGGTCGCACAGTCGTGAGTCAGTGATAAGGTGATAAATGATTTCTAGGGGCATTTCACCCATCCACTGTTGCCAGAACCTCAGGCCTGGTCCTCCTGGGATGAGGGGTACCCCAGCAGACCTCAAGTGAGTGAGTCTCCACTTCATCATTGTTTGGAAAGGGACACTTTCTCAGATTCCAAAGCCTGTGACAGAGTCACTTTCCCTGACCAAACAAACTCCTCTGAGCCCTTTCTCACTGGGCTTCATGCAAGGGCCTCCTAATCTTCAGCTTGCCTGAGCAGCTTTAGAAGACAAGCCCTGAGTTCGCTCCATGACTCTGGAATTTCCACCCTCGTTCACTCAGCGGCTACCAGAGTCCCAGCTGGTCCGTGCTGAGCTCAGAGTGGAGTCCAGCCTCCCGAGAAGGAAGGCCTTTGTTCAAGATTGCTTTCTAGTGCTGTGATAAATGCCACAACTAAAAGCAACTTGGGGAGGAAAGGGTTTATTTCACTCCTAACTATAAGGAAGGAAAGTCAGGGCAGGACCCTGGAGGCAGGGTCTGATTCAGAGGCCACAGAGGGATGCTGCTCACTGGCTTGCTCCCCATGGATTGTTCAGCCGGTTTTCTCATGCAACCCAGGGCCACCTGGCCAGGGGTGCCCCTGTCCACCGCAGGCTGGGCCCTCCCACATCCATCATTCATCAAGAAAATGCCCCACAGACTTGCCTAGAGGCCAATCCGATGGAGGCATTTTCTCAACTGAGGCTCCTCCTCTCCTGCCCAAAAGAAAGTAACCAGCATAGCTCAGCAATACCTGCTTCTCCCAAGGGTGACAATGGGTGGGAGGGAGGCACCGGAGAGCTGAGAATGGGGTGTGTTAGCCTAGTGAGAGACCACAGAGTGACTGGGCCAAGCCAGCTGAGGTCCCAGGAGAGGAAGCCTCCAAAGGCACTAAAGTGAGCAGCTACCACTGTGCGCACAGTGTCTCTTCCCCTAGGACCACTGCCCCTACCCTCCTTCCTCAGGGTGGCCAGTTTTCCAGGTTCTGTTCCACATCTACCTTAATGTAGAAACTCCAAAGTTTCAGCTTGCAGAACTCGTGGATGGCCGCAATGAAAAACGTATTTCTACAGGATGAGGACTTGCAAGTGGAGTGCGTGTGTCTAGGAGTGTCATCAAGGGGAGATGGCTGCTGGAGCTCCCGCAGCCGCCTGTACCATGAGGAGAGCACAGAGCAGGGGCCTGTGCACAACAGAGAAACAAATGGAGAGGCCTGGATGTCACTGCGGTGTCCTCTGTTAGCCACGGGCCTCTCGGAGACTAGATTTCTATGCCAGACACAAATAAGCTTCCTTATAGTTAAACTATTGTGATTTTCATATTTGATATTTTGATGACTGTTACTTTTCCCCAGAGTGGACCCTAAAGTAGATAAAACCAGGAAGCTTCTTGCCAGGCTCCAAAAATGTCGCTCAGCTGTCAGTGGGTGATAATGCCCAGCTTCCCCAGCTCCCAACTAGAATAAGCCTGGTCGTTCTGCTTTCTCTGAATACAAATGAGGAAACTGAGGCATAGAGAGGCTCAAGAATCCCAGGGGGTTGGCAGAATTAGGACTTGAATTGGGACCCCAACTCCACACTGTTAGCTTGTCTTCTTGTGGCAGGAGAGCTTTCTAAGTTAGGGAACCACCCTGAAGGCACCCAGCCTTGTCTAAACCGGATGTTGAAGACACATAGCACTTCCCACCTTCTTCTAGAAGAAGAAAATGGGGAGCAGGCCCTTGCAAGCCCACTGGGGACCACGAAGAACAGGGCTCAGGCCCTGGAAGAGGTGAGAAGAGCCAGGGGTTCGCATGACTTAGGTGGCCCCAGGCAGCTGCGTCACCTACCTCCCCAGTGCTAGGATTACAAGCATGTGCCACCACATCAGGTTTGTGTGCAAGTGTGTGCATGCATACATATGTGTGAGTGTGATCACACCCCTGCAATGGCTCGTATATGAAGGTCAAGGGTCAGGTCCCTCCTCCTGCTGTGGGTCCTGAGGACAGAACTCAAGGCCTCAGACTCACGCAGCAGTGCTTTTCCAGTGGAGCCATCACACCGGCCCACACCAGCTTGTTCTGTTTTGTTTTGGTTTTTGGTTTTCTCTGTGGTTTTGGAGCCTGTCCTGGAACTATGGAACTAGCTCTTGTAGACCAGGTTGGTCTCGAACTCATAGAGATCCGCCTGCCTCTGCCTCTCGAGTGCTGGAATTAAAGGTGTACACCACCACTGCCTAGTGTCACACCTGGCTTTTAAAGTCTGAGTTCGAGGCGTTGAAGTCATGTATTCCTACTCGTAAGGCACGTAAGCATTTTACTGACCGAGCCACCTCTGAGACCTTTCTTTCACTTTCAGAACAGTCGTTTGAACTAATTTCTCCTTCGTGGGTCACACTCTGTTGTTTCTGAAAACTCACTTGCTAAGCCGAAGTTACTATGGTTTTAAGCATATTCACCCAGAAACTCATAGTTTTGCTTTACATTTAAATGTGTTTTGCTTTTTATAAAAGATGTGACATTAATGGGTTTTGGTGGCATATACCTTTAATTCTCACAGTCAGGAGGCAGAGGCAGGCAGATCTCTGAGTTCCAGGCCAGCCTGGTCTACAGAGCAAGTTCCAAGACAGGGCTACACAGAGAAACCGTGTCTCAAGCTGGGTGGTGGTGGTGCATGCCTTTAATCCAAGCCCTCGGGAGGCAGAGGCGGGTGGATCTCTGTGAGTTCGAGGCCAGCCTGGTCTACAAAAAGAGTTCCAGGACAGGCTCCAAAGCTACAGAGAAACCCTGTCTCGAAAAACCAAAACCAAGATAAAACATCTGTTTGCCTGCACTCATTTTCTTGAATCCAGATGTCCAGTTCTCCTGGTACCACTGTGGAAAGTGTTATCTTCCCACAGTTTCTGAGACATGAGCCTCTTTCCTCTCCCTGGTCTGTTGATCTGTTCCCTCACCAGCATCGCACAATGCTGGCGGCTGCCTCTTCATAATATAAGCCAAGGTTGATGATATCAGCCCTCTTTGTTCTTTGCTTTTATGATTTTATTGGCTTTTCTGCCCATATCCACAAAGTAATTCACTGAGTTTAATTGGGGTTGTTTTGAACATTCAGAACAAACCCAAAGAAATGGCATTTTAGAGATGCAGTTCAGTTGCTGGTGGGTTTGGCGGGCACACATAAAGCCCTGGATCTGATCCATGTGAACGGGCTGTGGTGGTACACACCTCTAATTGTGGCCCTCAGGAGGTGGAGGCAGGAGGATCTTAAGTTCAAGGTCATTCTCAGCTACACAGGGATCTTGAGGCCAGCCTGAAAAACATGAGACACCATGTTTCAAAAAAAAAATAGTCTTAACAAGGTGGAAGGTTCCTATCTGTGAACCTGGAACAGGAGAAACCTGTGTGTGCGTGCGTGTGTGGTGTGTGTACGTGCACACGTGTTCAAGCTCATGCACACTTGTCTTAAGCAAAGTTTGATATTTATTCCAGGTAAAACATTAGGTTTACAGTTAGAATACCTTGAAGCCATCACCACCCCTGTCATTAACACAGCAGCTGTGCAGCAGATGGGAGCAGACACACAGGGTCACCGGCATGCCTGGGAGCTAGGACCAGCCCTAAGCTTTCATCCTGCAGCCTCCCCAGGCCCCTGTTAGCTTCCTCCTCCTCTCACACCTTTCCTTCCTTTTCTGGCATTGCCACGGTCTCCACCACCAGCCTAGGGCTCCTAGGCCTTAATGGAGCCCTCTGTGTTAATCTTAGCATCTCTGCTGGTGTGGAGGTTGAAATGATCACCTAGCTGCTTTCCTGGAATGTGCTTGGTTTGTTTCGTGCCGCTGATGAGCTCTGTGATACGGCCAGCGTTGTCCCCCGCAGGTGAACCTTCAGCTGAGCCCAGCTTGCCTCTGGGATGTCTTCAGCAGTGAGATCAGCCATCTGTTTGCCCAATCCTCTACTGCACTGTCTCTGTGAGCTTCTGACTGGTGCTGGATTCTTCCACGGACAGTCTTCCCAAGCTCCCTCTTGATCTCTTGCAAGGCCTCCCTGTGTTCCTGCATGTCCCTCCTCCTCCTTGGTGAGGGACTCCTGCTGCTTCTGTTTAGACCCTACAAGTACCTCATTGAAGACATCACCTTCCTCCTGAGTCATTTCCTCCTCTTTCAGGACCACAGAAGGTGGGGACCACAGAAGGTGGGGTCCTTCAGGCACTCTGACAAATCTGATGGCAGGTGCCTGTTCCAGGGATGGTATCTCCCATGGGGAGGGTGTTTGCAGTTCCCTCTCCAGAGACTCTCTGAGTGTCCTCCACCAGTTTCACCTTGCTAGCCTCCTGTTTACCCTCAACTTGGCCCATGCTCACCTGGGCTGTCTTCACCAGAGCCCCTGGGAGCTTCTGAATATGGATGCGAGCTAGCTGGTGGGCAAGAAGGTTAGGAAGTACAAAGCCAGGGACAACACAAGCAGTGATGTGGGCACCTCCTGGTATGGGGGAAAAGCTAACTTGTGAGTTGGCTGTGCCCTTATATAGTCTTCAGTGACACCAGCATGCCCCACTGACTAGAATTCTAGGGTGACTAGAATTCTTTGACATTCAGGCTGTTCACCTTTCTGTATCAGTCCCCTTGTTACCAGGCCTTATGGTCCTCTGCTTCATGGAGAGCTGGAAGCTGGGAGCTGTTGGTGCCAATGACCCAGAGCTGGGTGACTCTGGTGCCATCGCTCTGGTTCTTAGCTGTGCTGAGCGAGATCATTCAGGCCCAGCTCATCCTCCAACACCTTGGGAAAACGCAGGCTTTCCTCACTGCTACCTCTGCCCTTCTTGAACCTTCTAGAAAAGTAAGAAAAAGTCTCGAGCAGCACGACCCTTGGCTGCGTTGTTCTCACAGGCTATCTCCTCACAGAGTGCTTGCAGCCTCTCCTGGCAGCTCTCAGTCTGTGCTGACAGCCTGTCGGGGAAGAGTTTTGGAATGAAGGACGAGAGAGCTAACTCCAAGATCATCCACGGCCACCAGGAATGGAGGGCAGTGTCCTTTTGGTCCCTCACACCAGGTCTTGCCCTTGTCTTGTGTGGCAGTGATGATCTCACACAGTGTGTACCCTTCCAGCCAGGTGTCCATGACATGAGGACGAAGCTGCTGATCCCTTCACTGCCACCCCCACCGGGTACCTGACCATGGGCTCCTTTTAGTTCAGCATTTTGATTTGTTCTTTCCAAGACCTTAGGGGCCATGTGGCTGTGAAGCCCTGGATCAGGAGTTGGGGAATATGAGTGCCAGAAACTCACAGGAAAGGCAAGCAGTCTTGTGACCAAACATGGTACTGTCACTATTGTATGGGGGAATGTTCTCAGACCTCAGAGGCTGGGGTTGAGACAACACCCTATAGGGAGGACTGCATAAGGTGACGAGGGTTTGGTGTCCATCTAACCCACCAGTCCTGCAATGTCTTCTGGGACCGTGTGAGCAGGCAGACACTCTACAACAATAGTATCTCAGCAAGATGGTGCCCTGTGCCTCCTCCCAGGGACACCTCAGCCTCCCGCTTTGCTCCCAAACTTTGCTTCCCTAGAGTCCCCATGGCTCCGGAGCCTGCTGGTAAGAATTGCTGACAGTCATTGGTTCCCAGTGCAGGCTCAGCTCCAAGGCCCTGCATGGTGCCTGGATAGTGGCTGTCAATGAATACAAGCATCTTCCTGCAGGAAGAGGGAATTAAAGGGGCGGGACCAGTTCACACCAGGCTCAGGGCCTCAGGGTCTTGATGCTGTTGACACTGAAGCTTGAACCCAGGACATTCTACATGCTAGGCAATCCTCAAGTTATACTCCAGGTTGTCCATTTTTCTTTTTATTTCATGGAAGGGGCTTAGGTAAGTGCTCCAGCTGGCCTTGAACTCATTCTGTAGCACAAGCAGGCCTTGAACTCAGGTTCCTCATGTAGAAGTATACAGGCTTATACTACTAGTCCCATGATGCCTTCTCTTTGTTCTCCTGTTTTCATAGTCCTTATGTAGAGACGCAGCTGCTGTGTGCATGTTAGATTGTATCTGCGTATGAAGGCCAGAGGTCAGCCGCGTGTGCCAGGATCCATCTGTGTTCTATTGTTACCAGCCAGCGTCTTTGCCTGGCAGGGACTGGCACGTCTGGCTAGGCTGGCTGGCTGTGGAGCTCTGGGGATCTCGTCTCTGCGTCTCCTCCCCCAGGTTAGAAGAGTTTGCAACCACGCCGAACTTTTAGAAATGATTTTAGCTTTATTCATTAAGTGTATGTGCATGGTGTTAGCCTAGCACTTCATGCTATACATTATCTGTGGAGGTCAAAGGTCAGCCTGCTGCATTCGGTACTCTCCTCCCACTGCGACCTCCAGGAATGAAACCTAAGTTGTCAGGCTTGTTGCCATCTTACCGGTTTTTTTTTTTTTTTTTTTAGTTCTGGGGGATTGAACTCAGGTCTTTGCACTTGCACGGCAAACACTTTATTAACTGGGCTATTTCCCCAGCCCTTCTCCCTCCACTTTTCTATTTCACATAGGGTCTGAATATAAAGGACGAGCTAGCCTTGACCACCTTCTGAGCCTTCTGCTTCTGTCTCTCAAGGGCCTGGGTCCCAGGCATGGGACTATGCCACACTTCGTGAATTTGTATGTGCACATGGATCTCCCAGGGGTCTTGTTAACATGCAAACTCTCTGAGTTTGGGGGAGGGCTCAAGACTGTGCATGCCTCCCAGGCTCCCAACCTTTATTAATGCTATTAATAATGATTCTCATAGTTGGGTCCAACCATGGCCCAGGATAGCTATGAATACAGCCCAACACAAAACCATAAACTTAAAGCATTATAAGGGCTTTTGCTTTTGCTTTTTTTGAGAATTTTTAAAAGCAACTCAATTGTGTCGTCCTTCAGTGTGAACTTTGTAGACGATGACCCCATGTTGCAAGATCAAAAGGCCAGACAAGCCTGGGCTGTGCATCATTTCTCTGGCCTTGTAATGCTCCATCTCTTCTTATGCTACCTGTCCCATTCCTTCTTATCTTCCGGTTCTAATAGAGCTCTCCCTACCAATGACCTGTGAAGTCTCTGAAAGGCATTTTAAGCAAAGCGACCTAAGGTGTCAGCAAGATGGCTTTGTGTTAAAGGTCCTTGCACCCAGGTCAGATGACCTGAGTTCAATCCCTGCACTGCATATGGTAGAAGGAGAAAATGAATTCCCTTAAGTTATCTTTTCTCTCTCTCTCTCTCTCTCTCTCTCTCTCTCTCTCTCTCTCTGTCTCACACACACACACACACACAATTTTTTAAAAGTAAAACAAGCCAGGTGGAGGCGGCACATCTTTATTAATCTCAGCATTCAGGAGGCAGAGGCAAGTGATCTACAGAGCAAGTTCCAGGATGGCCCATGCTACACAGAGAAACCCTGTCTTTTTTTTTTTTAAATATTTATTTATTATGTATACAATATTCTGTCTGTGTATATGTCTGAAGGCCAGAAGAGGGCACCAGACCCCATTACAGATGGTTGTGAGCCACCATGTGGTTGCTGGGAATTGAACTCAGGACGTTTGGAAGAGTAGGCAATGCTCTTAACCTCTGAGCCATCTCTCCAGCCCCGAGAAACCCTGTCTTGAAAAAATTAACCAACTAACCAAACAAATTTAAAAAGTAAAAAAAAAAAAGAAAGAAAGAAAGAAAAGAAAAGAAAAGAAAAGAAAGCTACCCAGGGGATTCGGCGGCCACATGGTCTAACTTCAATGGACAAACCAGTATCTCCAATGCTTCTGGGGACCGAGAGCCCTTATGTCACCTGTACAAAGGAACGAGCACAGAAATCGGCCCAGAAGGGCAGACCAGTGGACTGAGTCTGAGCATGTAAAGCAGGCAGCTGGGGACCTGGGGACCTGGGGACCTGGGGACACAGCAGCTGGAGTTATGTATCATATCTTACTTTGTTGAACACATCACCAACAGATATGGGTTTGAAGTTGCCTACAGATCATTAAGTACCCTTGTCCCCTAAGTGAGCGTTCAGCTAGTTAAAATACAGGTTGCTGGGCTCCACATCAGGGTTTCCATTCAGGCAAGTGTGCTGCTGCTGAGGTGTGTGCTGAGGTATATAAGCCCTGGCCCATGCTTTTCCACCTAGTAGGTCTGGAGAGGACGCAGGGAAGCTGTGCTTCTGATCCATTCTCAGGTGCTACCAGTGTTGCTGGCTCAGGCACCAGCTTTGAGAATTTCTGATCTCAGGGAACCTCCTTCCCAGAGAAGCCTGAAGGCCAGAGCTGCCAGCGCTGGGTCTCATCACATCAGGAATCTTATCAACAGCCTGGGTGCTAATGACCCCGAAGGGGAGGCCCCTCCTCCAGGCCTGCTGCCTCCTGCCCTCAGAAGGTCCCTCCACCCAGCTTTGTTTGCATTCCTGGAGCCTGTGTCAGCCTGGACAGCAGGCGTGACTGTGTGGGCCTGGCCTGGTGAGCCTTGATGGCTGTCTCTGCACTCCAGGCCTCCTGGGCCAGGCGGAGGTGGCCACACAGGACTCCCTTAGTGGTGACTCATGCTTCCCCTCAGATTCCGGGAAATGCTTTCCTGCCACCACTGCCACTTTCTCCTTATTTAATGAAAAATTATCCGTAAATTTCCATGGCAACCTAAGGATGGGGAGGTTAAGGGAAGGGGTGGCCAAATCTATTCCCTGGAGGGGCCCAAAAGATTCTCTCTCTGTCTCTCTGTCTCTGTCTCTGTCTCTGTCTCTGTCTCTCTCTCTCTCTCATCCTTCCATCCCATCCCCATACCAGCCCCAGCCTGAGTCCCCAACCCACTATAGAGCTTTGGTTCAGGAAGACCAGCCCCAGAAATGCTTGCTTTTATTAAAAGGGAATGGTTTCACAAAGGCCCAACTGTAAGAAAGGTTGTAATTTGCCCAAATAAAACTTAATTCGATCCATGAAATAGTTGTGGTTTATTGTGTAATCAATGTGCTATGTATTTCAATTTAAAAGAAGCCAATATAATAGGGGGCCATCAGCCACCTCTGGGGGTTCACCTCTTCCCTCCGTACACAGTAGGGCCATATAGCCTGCCCTGATAGATCATCCTGCCTGGGTCAAGGTCCTCTAAGGCTTCTGTCTGGAACCACAGAGGCTCATGGGAGAGAGAGTCTAGAACATCGACGAGAGCCCTTGAAGCTGGTGGGGGCGGGGGGGCCTTGGTGGAGAAATGAGAACTACCCCTCTTCCTAAAGCAAGCCTGTGCTGGGTGTCTGAGGAAGGGTCTGTGGGGACTGCTGGGGTAGCTGGTTGCCAGGGCTGTCGGTTCCTATACTGAGGAGTCCCTCTGGAGGCTTGGGAAGAGTGCAGGGAGTAACAGGGAGGGTAGTGGCCTGTGCCCATTTGCACCCTGGCTCAGAGTGAAGGCAGTGGAACTGGGGTGGGGTTGCACTCTGACCTGATCTGGGGAGGCCTCTGGTGATGATTCAAGCCTGCATCACCACCCCCCCCGCCGCCACCTTTGCCTATCCTGGCCATATAGATGAAGGCATTAAGTGGGCAAGAATCTCAGCTGGCCAGGTGGTTCAGCACTTGGGAGGCAGAGGCAGGCAGATCTTCAAAAACTGGAGGCGAGCTTGGTCTACAAAGTGAGTTCCAGGACAACCAGGGCAGCACAGAGAAGCCCTGTCTCAAAAAACCAGCACCAAAAAGGTCTCAAAGTATCTCAAGCTGGCCATGCAGCCAAGGATGACCTTACAGTCCTGCCCTTCCCACATCCACAGTTCTGGGGATCAAATCCAGGGCTTCCTGCATTCTAGGCAAGCACTGTGCTGGCTGATCCATGTTCCCTGCCGTCCCTCCAGAAACTGTCACATCATGTTACCGCCCTGGCAGGGAGCGTTGGGGTGTGATGCCAGACTAGATTTACAGTCACGTCTCCTTGGGAACCGACTGACAGACACCACCGAGGAAGGAAAGCGGTCCTGCTTCAAGCATGTCGTGTGCAACAGGTAATCTTTGTGACAGCCTGTGCCATGGGTGTCCATGGCTCCACAGGAGCCAGTGTTGGCCTGTCCAAGATCACAGATGTTCTCCGACTTCGCTGCCTCCAGTACATGGATGGAGGCAGGATGCATCTAGCAGCCCCGCCCATTTCTACTGTCTCTTCTGATTATGGGGTTGTGGTCCCGTGTGTTCCCAGTGCATTCTTCCCCTTAGGGGGTTTTCAGAAGGGGGCCTTTCTGTGGCTCAATGTCACCTCGGACTTGCCTTGAGTCTCAGTTTTCTCATTTTCAAAATGAGAGTAATTATCACACACACACACACACGGAGACCATCCTGAAGATTAAACAAAACTGTATACCAGAAGTACTCATACCCTTAAATCTGCTTATCGCAAAGAGCCCCATTGAGGGCTGAGATATAACTCCATGGTAGATCACCTAGTATGTGCAAAGCCCAAAGTTCAATTCCCAGTACCACACCTACATACAAAGAAACCCTCACTGAGAATACAAGATTTGAGGTAACTTCTAGACTTTGGTTTGGAGGAAGAACAGCTCAGATATGAACTCCAAGTCTGCTGTCAACTCACCAAGTATCTGGATGGGATGGAGCCTCATCTTACACAGCTGAATCTCAGTTTTACCATCTGTAAAATGGCTATCATAGGGGTGATGGAATGACAGATGGCTCCCAGCATCTAATCAGCCGTCACTGTTTTATCATTGTCATCACCACCATCACCATCAGTGCTCTTTCGAAACACCGTGGTAGGGCTTGGCCTCGGGTGCTATGGCAACATGTGAGATTCTTACTGTGTGACTCCTCCTGCACTTGTTTGAGCTGCTCCCCTCTCCCAACAACTTTTTTTCCCTTGTTTTTTGAAACAGAGTCTCACTATGTAGCTCTGGCTGTCTGGAACTCACTCTGTAGGTCAGGCTGACCTTGAACTAAGAGATGTACCTGCCTCTGCCTCCCGAGTTTGGCATTAAAAGTATACATGCCCCGACCCATGCTTTTCCACCCAGTAGGTCTGGAATGGACTCAGGGAAGCTGTGCTTCTTACAAATTCTCGGGTACTACTGATGTTACCGGCTCAGCGGCTCAGCGAGCAGCTTTGAGAGTCTCTGCCCTCAGGGAACCTCCTCCCCAGAGAAGCCTCCTGGCTCTCCCAAAAAGTTCTTCAACTACACTGGGGTCTCTGCCCTGAGGCTGAGAACCCTCCGCATCCTGCTTCTGAAGCAGACCATGTGGGATCCAGTGACCAAAAGGATATTACCAAAAGCAATTACCCACAAGCTCAGGTTTCTCCTGACTTCTCCCAAGGTGTCAAGTCCTGGCCAGCCCTGCTGCTGCTGGCTGAGAGGGCAGGCTGTGGGGCACAGGGGAAAGCAGCACCTCCTGTATCCGCACACTGTGTTCCAGGCAGAGCAGCCAGCAGGCTTCATGGAAAGTTGGAGACATTCAGTGCTCCCCACCACCCTACAAGGACTGTGGGGGGGGGCTTCTCCCCCCATCCCCACTGTCTGGTCAGATCGCCTTGGTGTCCACTGAGCCACAGAGCAGAAGGCCAGCTGGAAAGCCACGCTGTGGCCTGTGCTTCCAAGGCTGCCACTTGCAGCGCTGAAGGACGGTGACCCAGCTAGAGCCACGCGGGTCGCGTTCTGTTTGGCTGATATCCTGGCGTCTCGCAGCCTTGCCGGTGTGCTTCAGGGAACAAGCGTGTCCACAGTTGTTCAGTGTTACCCATGTGAGGGCTGCTTGTCACCACTTAGCACAAAAAACTTCAACTAAGCGGAACGGCAGCCGTCAGAAGAGTTTAATTGAGATTCGACACCAGAGCTTCTTGGTCGGCTTTTATCACAGATAATCTCTGCTTATAATTATGATGTATAGTGAAGTCTCTTGTAATAAAGATAATGTTTGATGTGTGTGGGAAATTCGAAAGGACTGATACAGTAGAAAAGAAAAGGATACAGACATGTTCCCTTCCGGCAGACCACAGAGAAGCTCACAAGTTACATGTTACATTTTGATACTCATGCCTTCATGTACTGAAAACATTTCAAAAATAGCTTATAGAAGTGACAAGAAAGAAAAATATAGTCTCAGGGCTGGAGGGGTTGCTCAGTGGTTAGAGCACTTGCTGCTCCTGCAGAGGATCTGGGTCCAGTTCCCAGCACCCATGTCAGGTGACTCACGACTGCCTGTAGCTCTAGTTCCAGGGGGTCCTATGCCTCTTGCTTCCATAGTCACCAGCACTCTCTCTCTCTCTCTCTCTCACACACACACACACACACACATATACACTACACACAATTAAAAATTAAAATAAATCTTTAAAAACCTTACACTATTTCCACTTCAGAGGATGCTCATTTTCCAATAGGAGTAAAGTTTTTCCCATTTAGCCACTTACATTTCTTTCCCATTTGTTGATTCCCCACCCCACCCCCCATTTGTTTGTTTTCTTTATTTTTTGAAACAAGGTCTTTCTGTGTATCCCTGGCTGGCCTGAAACTCACTCTGTAGACCAGGCTGGCCTCAAACTCACAGAGATCCACCAGCCTCTGCCTCTTGAGTGCTGGGATTAAAGGCATGTCCAACTGATTTTTCTTTTTATAAAAGTTTCTGTCTCCAATGAAGTTTTCAGATCTTTTTTCTTTTTAATTTGCAAGTGCTCTTTACATATTTGGTTCTCATTTTCTTTCTATTTATGTCGTGTTTTGATGTTACAGACGTTTCCAATGTTAAGGATACAAATACATACATCTTTTCCTGCAGCATTCCTTCCATTTACGGTCATGCTGGGAGAGGCCTTTCCCATCCAGAGATCAAAATCACCAACATTTGTGCAAGTTATTTTCTGGTTCTGCTGTTTTTTTAATTTCATAGCCTCATCCATCTGTGTTCTGCTTTGTAGAGAGAGGTGAAGACGTAGCTGTTGTTCCCTGCCCTCACTGCCTCAGTTTCCCCAGCACCACTGGAGAGAAGCCAACTTCCTTCCCAGAGGCTTCAGACACTGTCTGTCACCACTCTGAGACCCTGCCAGCCTCCAGCGGTACTTCCCGAGGAGAGTGTTCAGCACTGACAAAAGCCTCAACCTTTTCCTGGGGCCACAGGAACCAAGGCAGCACCATTAACAACCTCAAGCAGTTCTTGGGTTCAGGAAAAAATAGATCACAAACAGATTTATCAACCTAACCTAAGCCCAGTGAGGTCGTGAGCAAGCACTGGTGTGCGGGCACTATGTGTGCCAGGTGTGGAGAGGGTCCAGCCCTATACTCTAGCCCCTCCCCAGGCCACTTGCAATATGGAAGAGTCGCATTCAGCAGGTGGGAGGCAGTGGCTGGATGACCAGGTGGTCTTCCAACCCTCAGAGCCGTCCACGAGGGGATGTAAACAGTCAGCAGAGGCCAGCTGGAATAGTTCTTCTGCAAAGAGGCTCAGCTGAGCTCTCCAAGACTGCAGTTGCGTTTCTCAAAGAATAAGCACACACAATAGGTACTTCCCTCATAGACCGAGGGAGTCCAATCCCCAAAACACATCATCTCAGTTAGGGTTTCTGTTGCTGTGAAGAGACACCGTGACCAGGGCAACTCTTACAAAGAGAAAACATTTAATTGAGGTGCCTTACCTTTTCAGAGGTTCAGTCCATTATCATGGTGTGATATGGCTGTATGCTGCAGCAGGATTTGAGAATCCCTACATCTTGATCTGAGGGCAACAGGAAGTGAACCGAGCCACTGGGTGTGGCTTGAGCATATATGAGGCCTCAAAGCACACCTCCAAAGTGACATACTTCCTCCCACAAGACCACACCTACTCCAATAAAGCCACACTTCCTAATAGTGCCACTCCCTATGCGGGCCATTTCCTTTCAAACACCATGATGTGTAAAGGTGGAAGGAGAAAACCAACTCCACAAAATTGCCCTCTGACCCCCATGTGCACATCATACCACAATGCCAATAATTTAAATTAAAATTGTATTTTAAAGCTGGGCGGTGGTGGCACATGCCTTTAATCCCAGCACTTGGGAGGCAGAGGCAGGAGGATCTCTGTGAGTTTGAGACCAGCCTGCTCTACAAGAGCTAGTTCCAGGACAGGCTCCAAAACCACAGAGAAACCCTGTCTCGAAAAACCAAAAAATAAAAATAAAAATAAAAAAATTGTATTTTAAATTTAACTAACAATAATTTTAAAGATTATGATTTTGGTTTTTTTGAGACAGCATTACTCTGTGTAGCCCTGGCTGTACTGGAACTCTCTTTGTAGACCAGGCTGGCCTTGAACACACAGAGATACACCTGCCTCTGCCTCCAGAGTGCTGGGATTAAAGGCCTGTGCCACCACCGGCCAGCTAGAGGGGACATCTTAAGCAGAGGACTGGAGGCATAGACCACCATAAACCACCTAGCCCAGCTTTGAGAACCTTACTGGTTCAGCCTAGGGAGAGCAAGGGACTGCAGACTCTGATGGCTCCTTTGTGCTCCCTGAGGAACTGGGACTTGCAAGGCAGTCAGTGGATGGTACCTTTACCCAGGAGGATGCCTGGGCCGGGCTGCACTTTAGGCAGCTGCTGGAGACAGTTGGGTTACCTCTGAGAGACAGCAGCAACATCGCAACCTGTCTGGAGCAATGGAGGTCTGGACTGTGCCAGGTAGGAGGAGATGAACCTGTAGGCACCTAACTCTGCCAGTTGGGTATCTCATGCTTAGGGGAGGATTCTGGGCCACTCCTGCTCAGGTCCAGCCTCAGTGTCCTAGCTTCTCTGGGACAAGAGCCAACTCTATTGAAGAACTCAGGAGCTCAAAGAGAAATGTTAGGCAAACACTGTTTCTGTCTCACACATTTTTGTTTGTCTTTTTTTTTTTTCAAGACAAGGTTTCTCTGTTTAGCCCCCTGACTGTCCTGGAACTCACTCTATAGACCAGGCTGGCCTTGAACTCAGAGAACTGCCTGCCTCTGCCTCCCGAGTGCTGGGATTAAATGTTTGTGCCACCACCTCCTGGTGCCTTTCACCTTCTTAAGCAAGTTAGTAAGCCCCACTGAGCCTCCTTTCTCCACACCTGTAGAATGTGAGCCTGGTGTCAGTCAGTATTCCCTTAGAGAATAGTCTCGGGGCTCCTGTTAACACAGGCAAAACTCAGGGCCACTTCCCTGATGTCACTTCCCTTCTAACCCAAGAGGGAAGCTGACAGGGAATCTGGGCTCAAGCCCACTTCCCAGAGGATGCAGCAGAAACCTATACAGTCTCCCTTAGCCTTCTATGCCACCAAGTGTGTGCAGTCCAGATCCAAGGTCAGGGCTAAAAACAGAGCAAGTGATCCCTCAAGACAAAACAATTGTCATCATGGCCAGAAATGGTTGAACTCTTTGCTCCCTGTTAGAGAAGAAGGAAGGGGTAAAGAGCCACCATAAAGGGCCTACTTGCTGCACACATCAAAAGGCTACTGATCTAGACTGTCTGCGCAGTCCACCATGAATGCGGTCTCTCAGAAGGTTTTGTTTTTCCCCTATGCAAATTCACGAGCAAATGTGTCTCCATTAAAGTGCTAACAAAAGTGCATCTTGGGCCTTTGACAAGTACGTACAAGATGGAGATGGAGTATAGTGTGTGTGTGTGTGTGTGTGTGTGTGTATGTGTGTGTGTGTAAATGTGTTGTAAGGGTATATGTGTTGTATGTATGTGTGTTGTCTGTGTGTGTATTGTATGGGTATTGTGTGTTGTTGTATGGGTGTGTGTATGTGTGTTGTATGAATGTGTGTTGTATGGGTGTTGCATGTGTGTTGTATGGGTGTGTGTTGTATGTGTGTGTTGTGTGTATGTGTGTTGTATGGGTGTATGTATGTGTTGTATATGGGCGTGTTGTGTGTATGTGTGG
>JABTXL010021222.1:585467-613437 GCA_025134845.1 Neodon shergylaensis | reverse complement strand
TGTGTGTGTGTGTGTGTGTGTTGTGTACGTGTGTACTCATGTGTACATTTCTTGACATTCCAAAAGCTGTATTTTGTTTGTTGCTCATTGATGAGAAATTGAAAGCAAAACTGTTAAAAATAAACATTTACAATGAATAATCTATTTAAACAGGACTAAAAACAACAAAACCCTGACAATAAACAAGATTTTAGAAACAAATACTAAACACTACTCACTGGGCCAGGGCTGTCTCAGCTATTCCCAAACATCCACTCTGGTAACCACGTGTCTTCCTGGCTGCTCTGGGGCACAAGGCCCCACTCCCCTCCCTACTTCAGCGGATGAGGAAACCAAGGCTCAGGATTTTGAGGGAGTTACTGAGGTCTCTTAGATGGAGTCAGAGCTGGGTCTGGAGCCCCAGGAGCTGGCTTGGAGGCCCGAGCACTCAACAACCGCAGAAAGTAAAGTTCAGAAGGGGAGTCCCAGCAAAAGGATCCTGGGACCTGAGTGCAATTCCTACCTCTGCTCCTGAGCTCTGTGACTTGGACAATCTGCTTTACCTCCTTGAGACTGTCTATCAAATGGACATAGAACTCAATGAGCTGGCAGAAAGTGCCAATAGCTAACAAGCCTTCAGTATTCTATCACTACAGGTAAGACTCCTGTTTCTAGGGGTTGCTCTCCTGCATTCCAGAAGCTCAACATGAATTCCCCACGACCAGCCTCTCTTGGGACATAGATTTTGGAATAAGAAAAGTTTTTTTTTTCCAGAGGCCCTGGTCTCCAAAGAAGCAACCATGAAACCATTGAACTCTCAGCCTTTTGTTTGAAAGGGAAACCGAGGCAGATAGAAGTCTCTCTCAGCGCCATTCTGCTGGATTTCTGATTGTACAACTATCCATGCCAAGGTTACCAAGTGATTCCCACAGGCTGTGGAATTCTGGGTGCATTATTTGTGCTCTTCTGAGCCCACTGTTGTCTGCTTTGATAATGGTCCCAGAGGCTTCTGTGTTCTCCTCTGCCCTAACAATGGCCTATCTAGCCCAGACAGCCTTTCCTGACACCTCCTCACCCTCCCCAGTAGCTTCCCCATTCCTGGCTAGACTAAAATGACAGCAGGCCTCCACTGGCTGTCAGGGGCTACGTGGAGTCCTCAAAGGTGAAAAATTCGGGAACTCCTTTCATTAAACAGAGCTTTGAGACCCGAACAGTAAAGAGGAGCTGGAAACGACATCCTTCCCATCCGGTGCCTGGTGCCACACAGACTTTGAAAGCACAGGGAAGAAAGGAGGTTGGTAGGGGCGGGGGCATGACGGTGCATGTGCACACAGGCCACGGATGCACATGCCCTGGGTGCACGTGCCACTGAACCATGCTCTTGAAAGTGAAACAGACTCACGAGGTGGCTCAGCACTAAGCAAGTCCGCTCTTTCAGAGAACCCAGCTTTGGTCCCCAGCACCCGCATCCAGCACTCACAATCGCCTATTACTCCAGCAGATCTGATGCCCTCTCTTGGCCTCTGAGGACATCTGTACTCATGCGCACATACACGCACAGACTCCCATAGTTAAAACTAATAAAAATAAATCTCTTAAAGTAGAAGGGGAAGTTGTGGTATCTCTCAGTAGGTAGAGTCCCTGCCTAGCATGAAATTGGATGTGGTAGAGGGCACACCAGTCCCAGTACTTGAGAGGTAGAAGCAGGAGGATCAGAAGTTCAAGGCCACCCTTGGCTACATAGTGGGTTTGGGGCTTGTCTAAAACAAACAAACAAATAAATAAAAGGGGCTGATGGGATGGCTCAGTTGATAAAGCTGTCCTGGAACTCACTTTGTAGACCAGGCTGGCCTCAAACTCACAGAGACCCACCTGCCTCTGCCTCCCAAGCGCTAGGATTAAAGGTGTGCACCATCACGCTCTGCTATAAAACAAACGCTTCTCTTGCAAACACAAGGGCATGAGTTTGATCCTCAGCACTCAGTGAGAAACCAGTGGGCATGCTCTGCACACTTGTAGCCCAGATTTGGGGAGGCAGAGACAGGTACATCTCCAGGACATATCCACCAGCCAGTCTAGCCTTGTCTTCAAGCCCAGAGCCCCAGTGAGGGAATATGTCTCAAAAAACAAGAAGGGGCTGCTGTCCTCGTTGGCTTTCTATTGCTGTGATGGAAAGCCATGACCAAAAGCAGCCTTGGGAGGAAAGGGTTTGTTTGACTTCTACTTCCACACAATAGTCTATCACTGAGGGAAGTCAGAGCAGAAACTCAAGGCAGAGACCTGGAGGCAGGAGCTGAAGCAGAGGCCACAGGGGAGTGCTGTTTGTTTACTGGTTTGCTCAGATCCCTTTCTCTTTTCCTTTTTCTTCTTTTCTTTCTTTCTCTGTCTAGTCCTAATTGTCCTGGAACTCATGTTGTAGATCAGGCTGGCCTTGAACTCAGAGATCTGCCTGTCTCTGCCTCCAGGTACTGGGAGTTCAGCTACCCACTTACAACACACACACACACACACACACACACGCGTGCGCGCGCGAGCACACAGACACACAGTTTCTCTGTGTAACTTTGGCTGTTTTAGAATTTATTGACCAGGCTGACCTTGAACTCACAGAGATGCACTACCTCTGCCTCCAGAGTGCAGGGATTTAAGGTGTGCACCACCATGCCTGGCTCAGCTACCTTTCTTTTTTTTTTTTTAATATTTATTTATTTATTATGTATACAATATTCTGTCTGTGTGTATGCCTGCAGGCCAGAAGAGGGCACCAGACCCCATTACAGATGGTTGTGAGCCACCATGTGGTTGCTGGGAATTGAACTCAGGACCTTTGGAAGAGCAGGCAATGCTCTTAACCTCTGAGCCATCTCTCCAGCCCCTCAGCTACCTTTCTTATACCAGGACCACCCGCCCATGGATTACATTATCCGCACTGGGTTGGGTCCTTCCACATCAATTAAAAGAGTGTTCCACAGGCTTGCTCACAGCCCAATCTGATGGAGGTATTTTCTTAACTGAAGTTCCCTCTTCCCAGATGACTCTAGCATGTGCCAAGTTGACCCAACAAACAAAACCAATCAGAAACCCAGGTGGGATTGTTCGACGTGTAAAAGTACTTGCTGTGCAAGCCCGATAACCCGAGTTTTAATTCTCAGAACCAAGAACCGACTCCATGGTGTTGTCCTCTGACCTCCACATACCCTCCATGGCAAGCAGAAGTGCGCGCACACACACACAAACACAGTGATAATTAACTTAATTCAAAAACCAAATGGGTGGTTCCTGAGAAACGACACCTGAGATTGACCTCTGGCCTCCACAAATACAATATGTATGTGCACCTGCCTGCACAAGTGCACACACACATACACACATGCACACACAGGGATGTACACACACAGGCAGGCACATCCTCACACATGCACAAACGTACACATATGTGTACACACATGCATATGCATGTGTATGCACACACACACATAAGTTCTGTTACATATATTTTACCAAAGTAAAACCCCAACCACCTGCCTTCCTTTCCTCTCCAAAGCTTCTCTTGGTGTTGGCCTCAACTGAAGGTGTTCCAGATTTGGCTCCCAATGTGGCCCCAGTGAGCACTTCACCCTCTCTGGTCCTCAGTTCTGTCATGGGAATAGAATTAGAGGCACTCTGGGAATTTCCCAGCACTGATGTGTCTCAGCCTGCCTTCTAGATCACTCAATGGACCTCCCATCTCCATGACCATCTAAGATACAATAAGGCTGCAGGTCCTGAGTCCCTGAGCCTCAGGCAGGGTGAGTAGTCTTGGTGACTATGAGAAAAGCCAGCTGGGGGTTGTTACACCATCCTAATAAACACACCCCTCTGGAGGCCTTCCTGGTCCCTTAGAGTTTATAGAATACACCCACATCCCTGCTCTCTGTGACCCTTTCATTCTACAAACATCCTAGGTCTGTCCCCTGTGCCCAAGACTGGGCTAACCCAGAGCCCTGGGGGAAGGGAGATGCTTAGAGGCATGATGGTGGGAATATGGTTGGAGCAGGCTGGCTGGAGAGATGAGGGCAGACCGGCCAGGGCTGGTGAATGGGAGAAGATGAGGGAGCCGGTAGAGTCAGGTAGTGCCAGGTTCCCTCCGCCATCACCTCTGAGCCAATGACACTCTAAAGGCTGACCTCCATCCTTAGGGAAAGGAAGGCAGCCCTGCACCACGGAGAATGCACACTCCCACTTGTTAGTGGAAGCATTCTGGGTAGAGATGGATTGAAGTGAGAAGCAGACGGGCTTGGGTGGCCACGACTAGGCAGGCACACCTAGCTTCAAGTCCTCCTGCTTGCTGTGTATCCAAATCCAGTCCAACCCTCTTGGGCTGCCATTCGGGTCCCCTGGTAATGTCACTGAATCCTCAATGCGTGCTGGTTCTGAGTGCCACCAGCATGAATTCGCATGCCCTTACAGTTCCCAGTACTAGCCAAGCCCACCTTTACCAATGAGGGAGTCAAGTAAGAGGTGGCGAGTAAGTCACTTGCCCATGGTCACTTAGAATAAGGCAGCTACAGCCAGAGATAGCTGGAGGTTTGGTTTTTTGTTGTTATTGTTTTGTTTTGAGATAGGATTTCTCTGTGTAGCTTTGGAGCCCGTCCTGGAACTCTGTAGACCAGGTTGGCCTTTAACTCACAGAGATCCTCCTTCCTCTGCCTTCCAAGAGGCACGTGCCACCACCACCCAGCCTGCACTGGAGTTTTTAGGCCTCTGCCGTGTGTGGGGTAGGAGACTGTAGGGTGGAGGAGGGCTGGGTCAGAGATGAAGAGGTTTGCAGGACCAGCAGCTCCCTAGAGAGGAATAAAGTGTGCACATTGCTGTGTGACTTCAGGCACTCAGACTCCCTCTCTGAACCTCACTTGGAGGCATGAGCACAAAGTACTCAGGCCACCATTCCCCATTAGCCTGCTTTTCTCATTCCCAAATCAGTGGTTGAACCCTAACCCTCAAATAGACCCAAAGACAAAGGCAGAGGCGGAGATGGGGGCGATGTGCTGAACGGAAAGAGCCCAGTGGAGGTATTAGCTCTCCTGCAAAAACTTAGTCCATTTCAGGTGTCCCCTTGGGGCCCGAGCATCTGTTTGGGGACAGTAAATCCCACCTACCTCCTTTTCTAGGGCTAAGAGCATTCTCCAAGGCCTCGGGCTCTGTTTAGAAGCCTCTCTTTGGAGCATGAGTCAGTCACCAGATCGTGGGTGGTCTGGGGGTAACCAGGATGTCACTGCCGGGTACTGGGTTGGAGGCAGCTGCTGCCCGAGATGGCCAACTAGCAACTCCAGGGACAAGCTCCAGGGACCCAGCACCCTCACCTGGAACCTGAGGGGCTAGAGAGGAGTTCAGGCCCTTGGGAGCAAAGGCAGTCATAGAACAAGTGAGCTGGCTAAGAACCTGTGGTGGTCAGTCTAAGGACCTGGAACCCACAAAACAAACAAACGAATGAATGAATGAATGTCATTTGAAAGGAAAAGGCAGCTATGGTCTCAGCTGGGTTCAGTCCCCTCCTGCAGCTGGGTCCCTTACCAATGGTCTTTAAGAAGGTCCATTTGCTGCAGGTCTGATGACCCGAGTTTGATCACTGGAACTCATATGATGGAAGGAGTCAATCTACGCCTGCAAACTGACCTCTGACCTCTTCTACATGGATGTCATGGCACACACAGAGACACATACACACAAAGATAAATATATAAATGATCTGTGATTCCTATCACCTGCCCTGTCCACCTGCACTCCCTTGTAACCACCACACGTGAGGACAGGAAGGGCTCACACGATCAGCAGAAGGCAGCAGAGCTGACGTGATTGTGGGATTTGGTAGCTTCCGGCTTGGTCAGTCCCATGAACGACTTGCTCTGGGAAAGCCTTGTCATGAGAACTCCGAGGGTTGAACCTTTCGGTGAGGAAGTGGCCCCGTGAGTGGACCAGGAGCAGAGCTTTCAGCTCAGTTAGCCTGAGGCCGCCACAGCCAGATGCCTAGCTTGGCATAAGCTCTGCGCAGCCACCAGAAGCACCTGGCTCCTGCCACAGCAATCACAGGCAAGAAGAAATAGTGGCAACTTAAACTGCTGCGATGGGCTAATTTACAGACTTCTCGGAGTCTCCGTATGTCCATGTAAGTCTCCAAGAGAAGACATGGAACCCTTCTGTGAGGATGGCCCCAGGAAAACTGCCCTCGTAACTCTCCGCTCCTACAGTGTGATGGGCCATCCAACCACCAACTACAAAATGCCCCGTTTTGAATCAGAACCCATACTCTCTACTTTTCATATACCCTTAACACAGCTCATGTGGCAGATTTTAAGTGTGTGTGTGTGTGTGTGCACGCGCGCGTGAGCTTGTGTGTATGTCCCCTTATCAAGGTCCTAAGAGAAGTCCTACTCCAGAGCTCAAGATGGGTAGTAGGAGAAACCCTGTCTCAAAAAAAAAAAAAAAAAAAAAAAAAAAGATGGGACGTAGGTCTCCAACGTTCTTCCTCAGACTGTGGTAAGATGATGTTTTCTAGTTTGCTCAGAGCTGAGAGGGACCTGAGCCTCTCCTGTCAGACCAGCCTCTCTCTCTCTCTCCCTCCAGCACTCAGTGGACACGCCCCAGCCTGGACAAGGAGGAACAAGCCCTGGCTTGGTTCTTATGTATAAACAAATCCTCTCTCCTTTTCTTTCCCCCTTCTTTCCTTTGTTCTGCAGCCTAGAACTCCTACATAGCTGGGAGTTCCTACAGCCTTCAAGTACTGATCCTCCTGCCTCCACTTCTCAAGGACTGGGATTACAGGCGTGTGCCACCACGTCCAAACAGCTCCCTTTTTCAGTTGACTCCCTCTGCTCCAAATCCAGTACGCGCTGAAACCACAACCCCGATGGCTCCAAGGCCTACTGAAGTCCTGAAGGATTCCTCTTTGCAAGAAAGATAGCTTAAAAAAAAAAAAAGCTATAATGCAAACACTTTATTATCAAGAGTGACTGGTATTAGTTTTGTCTGGCATTAATAGTTTAAAAAAACCATACACCAAACCCAGGTTTGCCACCTAGTTCTGCTGTATAATTTTCTTTAAAAAAGGAAAGAGGGAAAGAAAGAAAAAATATATCTGTATTGAAAGAATTACAAGCCAAAGTGCGTCTTTCTTGTTTCTCCATATACACACATTGCACCATATATAAATAATTACGTTGTAAAAATGACTCCATAATTACAAGTATAATATATATTTCCATATAATATATAAAACTTTATATTAAATCTAGGTAGATGATATCTGGGGGAAGGGCGAGGTTGTCCCTGGGGGGGCGTCTCTGGGTGCTGACCCCCGGAGGTGGGGGGACGCTGCGGCGCCGTGGCAGCCTCGATGCTATCTGTGGTTGTTGAGGAGGATCTCCAGCCAGCAGGGGCAGGAGGTGATGAACTGTCGCGAGTAGCAGGGTCCCCAGCCCTTGGCGAAGCTGATGCGCACGCTGTGTGGGTCGTAGGGGCCATGGGCGGCGGCGTCTGCATGCTGCAACAGCCCTGAGCGCTCAAAGTCGAACACCTTGATGGAGTAGCCCGGCGGCACCTTGCGCACGACCAGGGCGCGGCCTCCGGGCGAATCCAGCGTGGGGGAGTTAACGAAGATGGGGTGCTCACCCCGGTTGTAGGCCCACACGCCGTCTGGCTCCTTGCTGAGCAGGATGCCGAAGCCGATCTTGCTGCGTGTGCGCCGCACCGACTCACTGCGCTGTTCCAGGTTGAGCTGGCCCAGGCAGAAGCCGCTGCCCTGAGGTAGGTCGTAGAAGATGCTGACGGCCTGGTCGTACACCGCATAGAGGCGGCCCACGCGCGTCCGGTGCTCCCAGTAAGCCACGCTGCACCAGTGGCTCGGCTTGGTGGCATCTGGAGACATGCTTGCATCTGCAGGGTAAGCACAGGAAATGGCAAGGTTACTGCGGGTGCGGAAGCTAGGGGAGGCTAGGCAAGGTTTTCCAAGGACAACCAGCATATGTGTACCAACCAGGCCACTGTGTGCCAGACCGTCAAATAACTGATCACACAGTGGGGATTTATCGCTCTTTAAAAATAATAAAAAATTGCTGGGCAGTGGTGGCTCACACACTCTGGAGGCCGAGGCAGGTGGATCTCTGTGAGTTCGAGGTCAGCCTGGGTCTACAGAGCTAGTTCCTGGCTGTTACACAGAGAAACCCAGTCTCGGTGGGAAAAACAAAAACAAACAAACAAACAAAAACAAGACATCTGTGTCTGTCTGTATTTATGTGTGGTGGAGTCCTTCCAACTAGGTAGTAAGCATCTTTACCAACTGAGCAGTGTGCTCCCCTCCTCTCCACACAAGATGATGAACTTGCGGTATGCAAACCATGATGCCTACTGTGTGCTAGACCCTGGGGTACACAGATAGAACCACATCCAGCTTCTGCCCACTATAATTTTACATCTAGGAGAGATAAACACCAACAAACACAAATAGAACCTATAATCTACCAAGCGAGAGTAGCAATCTTATAAGACCCTGCTTCTAAGGCCACCAGGGGCTGCCCAAGGTGCACAGAGGCCCACCGGGATGTGGTTCGAACCCCTTGATCCAAGACTCCACTTCAGTAGAGCTCCTCAAGGGGCCTCCAGCACGGGACAGGGGTAATTAAGGTGGGGACCTCTTAGAGTAAGGCATGGTTGCATACTTTGCTGGCCTTCGATAAATACGGCTACCTGGCATGGTGGCATGCACTTTCTGTCTCAAGTCCTAGGAGGTGGAAGATGCAGGATGATGGTTCAAACCAGCTTGGGCAACAGATTGAGGCCCCCATCCCCCCACAAAGAACAATGCTGACTCTGCCTGCCTCAGTCTCCCTGCGGTCCTTACCAAGTTGACTTTCCAGTCCTCCGAGAACCACAGGCACTTCTGAGCAGCATCACTTGGCGACTGCTAAGTGCTCTTCTGAAAAGTGGGCTTTGCTCTCCAATGGATGTGTCATTTCTGAGGTGTGTGCAGCTCCTCTCTGGGCCTTAGCTTTCCCACTGCAGAGCAGAGACCTGTGTTCTGTTCTGTGGCCTTGAAACGCTGCCCCCACTCAAAGTGGGAGATTTCTGCACATGTGAGGACCTCATGCAGACATGTCTGTCTGGGAAGGTGGTCCCAGATCCCAAGCCCCTGGGTATGGCACACTTTTCAGATGCCAAAGCCTCTGGTAGCCTGTCTTTGCTTTGGGCTCACAGCTCTGAGAGGCAAGCGGGCACCATGACTGCCCAGTGAGGTGATATGATCTGTCGTGCCCGCTTCTAGCCAGGCCCTTCTGAACACAGAACCAAACATTTACCCAGCTCTTCCCAGGGAAACTGACCAATGCTCAAGCTAAGCCCAGGTGAGCAACCATCACTGGGACCATGAGGCCAGCTTTGCAGAGTCTGCTCAAGTCCTAATTCTCAGTCCTGGGCTCTGGGACACCTTTTCACCCATACAAGGCTGCCTGACTCCTAGCAGGAAACTGCCCAAGAGGCCTTCTGTAGGCTGCCACCTTGGGCTGCACGAGGACCTTATGAACAGGCTCTTTGCCATTTGTTGTTCAGGTGCCAGCCAGGTTCCTCCGTCTGCTGAGGGCAGTCAATCCTCACACCAGCTAAAAGCTAGGTAAAGGGGGAGCAGGGGACAACAAGGAGATCCTGGCTACGCTCAACTAAGTGTCCTTGGCAAGTGGACTTAGATAACTCAAGCTTGAGTCCATGGCAGGTGACCAGGATCAGAAAGATCCAGAACTCCATCCTGCCAAGCCACTGTTCCTCTCTGTACCCATCCATCTGGCACAGGCCTGGGAAACTCAAGGACCAGAAAAACAGGGCTATGCTTAGCGGCCATGAGCTTCCGGTACTGCTCACAGACAGCAGGACTTCCTCTAGTGAGCTAGACCAAGTGAGGTCAAGAAGCTAAGTGTGGGAGCCTGAGTATGCCGGGAGCAGAGCCAGGGTGGGTACCAGGCATCTCTGGGCACCTCCTATGAGGTGCGCACTGCCTTTGTAGGTGAGGAAACTGAATCCCAGGTTGCTCACCCCAGAATCTGGAGCCAGCCTCACTGAGAGCACACCTTGTGCATTGCATGTGGTGCCAGTGATAAGATGCAGGGTAGCCGGCACAAGCCAAGCAAGAAATCTCCCGTTGAGCTACACCCAGACCCCAAGTCAACACGCTAGAGGGCGCTCTTCTCCATCCTCTAGGCCAGTGGTTCTCAACCTACCTAATGCTGTGACCCTTTACTACATATAGTTTTTCAAGTTGTGATGACCTCGCCTCCCACCCCCCACCAGCATAAATTTTCATTGCTACTTTATGAATGTAATTTTGCTACTGTTATGAATCGTAATGTCAATAATTTTGGAGACAGAGGTTTGCCAAAGGAGTCTCGACGGCTGCTCTAGGCAGAATGTCTGCCAGGCAGGCTCTTCCTTAAAACTGCACTGGACCAGTCACTTCCCTTCTGTAAGCCTCAGTTTCCCTATCTGTAATGGCAACTGATCTAAGGGCCTGTAGGTCCTGTAGGTGCTTGCTTCCCTCGCTGACTGAGGGAACGGATTATATCTGGGTACAATGTAGCTCCGTGTCCAGCTTCTCCTAAAGGAGGGAATGTGCCAGGGGCCGCATGCAGGGGGATGTGAGGGTCGAGTGGGGGGAGATACTTTCTCTTTGCCAGCTTCTAGAGGGGTTTGCAACTCAAGTCCAGCTGGACTTGCTGTTTCTCTCA
This sequence comes from Neodon shergylaensis, assembly GCA_025134845.1. Taxonomy (NCBI): domain Eukaryota; kingdom Metazoa; phylum Chordata; class Mammalia; order Rodentia; family Cricetidae; genus Neodon; species Neodon shergylaensis. The sequence goes on along the minus strand of JABTXL010021222.1, from coordinate 602,713 downwards.
GCTCCCTGCCCTGATCCCTAGCCTGGCCACAGGATCCTTCACAGGAGTGGGGGTTACCTTATGAGCTGGGGTGAACAGCTCCAGCTGTCTGGCTCTGGATGCCCTGTGCTGGACCTATCTCCACCCCCTGTGGTTCTTAAGCTAACTGGCTTCCAAATTCCAGAAGGTATCCAGCCTGCTGCCCTGTACGCCCTGTTTGACCACCCTCTCGGCCTTTAACTCCAGCATCCTCTGGTCCCAGACAAAGGGCCTGCTTGGGTCAGTGACTCTGGGAATGGCCTACTCCCCATACTCCCTACATCTACACAGGAGCAGAAAACTCTCTCATGTCCTCTCTGGGTCCTCCTCCCTCATCCTTCCGACGCTGTGAGCACACTGAGGCAAAGGAAGGAAATAAACAAAGCACATCATAAGTGTCATGTACCTAGTTCACGGGAGCCCATCCTGAAGGTGAGTTCAGCCTCAGGTCTGAGGGCAGCGAATGGTAGTGGGCACGGACCCCGAGAGTGACCCCTGCCCCGAGTCTCAGAGTTCCTCAGAATCATCTCATCTGGTGGAGATACCAAGGTGCCCCTAAAAGGTGTGTGTGTATGTATGTATGTATGTATGTATGTATGTATGTATGTATGTATGTACTGTGGAGGGAGGGGGTGAGCCCGGGACCTTAGGCATGCTATGCAAGAGCTCTACCACTGAGCAACACCCCAAACCCACGCCACACTTAAAGAGGGAAATGGGGTGGGGAGCGATGCACAGAACTCACCTCTGCTTTATTTTGTCCTATGGGTATTTATTTTCTAATTCTATTTTTCCCTCCATGAACTAAGGAAAACTTGGTCTAGAGCGGGCCTGTGGATTCTACAAGTGCAGTTTATACCTGGAAGGTGGCACCCGGGCTGCAGGGGGTGGGTGGCGGGGGTGCGGTGTAGAGTGATTGCCTGATGACGTGAAACAGAGAGGCAAAACTGGGGCCAGGACCTTAGATCCTTGAATGACAGAGAACAAAGGCTGCAGCCACGTGACTAGCTGTGCAGCCACCAGCAAGCCACCCCTCCACCCCACACTGGAGACTTATCAATCACCGAGGGTTCTGCTCACAGGAGGTCGCGGTGGACTTGCTAGAAACTCAAACAGTAAATCAAGCAGTCATTTTGCTCATTGGCTCCGGGCCCGTGGGAACAACCCAGGCAAGGGTACTCAAACTTAGGGGGGCTTCAAGAGGACAGTGGGTGGGAGAGCCCTTTTTACACTCTATGAGGAATCTTGGTTAGGCCCGGGTCTGACGTCTGTGGTGACAGACCTGCCCTGTAAGAAAACTGAATGGCTAGAACGAGCTGACTGTGGCTCTCTGCTCACACCCACAGCTCCCAAGAACTCAGTTTGGTGGAGACCTGTCTGCCGCAAACCAGTGCCTCAGCAACCGTGAGCGGGTAGGCTGTACCTATGAGTCCACACAGCCCTACTCTCCTCATCGGGGATAGCGTCTCATAGAAAGAACCTTTTCTCTCTGGGGCTCCAAAGCCCTGGTCCTGTCATCTCCCACAGCCACCGGCCTAATTAGGGACCATCTCTTTAATTGCAAATAAATACCGGGGGAGTCAGACCAGAGCAACATCAAAGATGACCGAGGCCTGACCGAAACTCCTGCTCACTCCCATTTCCCCCCTCTGAATCCCTGGCCAGCTCAGGGCCTGGCCTAGTTCCCAGCCCGCTGTGGGTCCCGCTGGGAGGGGTGGGTGGGAGGAGGAGAAACGCTGGGAGCCCAGCTTTCTTTCTAGATCAGTAAACTGCTCCTTCAACTCAGCTCTAAACGGCTAGCCCCAGCAAGCTCTGGTCATTCCCTTGCCTGGAGCCCTGCTCGGGGATGGGGCGGCCCTTCCAGGCACACAGTTCAGCAACGAAAGGACCCAACTCCACAGACACACAGCAGTACGGATCACCCTCACGTGCACCTGCTTGGCCAAGGAAGTCACACACACAGAAAACCCACTGAAGGCCAGAGACAGGAAGCTCTTGGCAGGCAGAACAGCTGATAGGAAACACAAGAGCAGAGCTGGGTTTGTCTTCGTGTTCAAAGCTCCAAGTTCCACCCCCTCCCCCACTGCATTAAATAAATAAATAAATAAAAAAATAAAAGTAAAGAAGGAGAAAAAAAACAAACACGAGGGATCAGGATAGCTGACAACCTGGGGGGGGGGGGAGTCGGGTGAGCAGGCAGAGGCTCAAGACTTCCAGGGCAGGAACGATGGGAACTGGGGTACAGTCTGGAGTCATAACCCAAACACTAGGCTAAGCAGGCTTTTGCTGGATGACATCTACGGTGGTCTCAGCAGGTCCCCAGGTGACAGCCCCCTGCTGTTTCCCAGAGGCACCCATATTCCTGCCACCAGAAAGTGGTGGCTGCCTGCTCAGAGCACCAGGCACGAGTCCCATCTAAGCTCCACAATAGGGCCCAGACACAGGCTGGCAGGCCTTTCTCCAGACTCCTCTGCCCAGCCAGGGAGCCTAGAGACCAACATGTAATTGTGTGTGTGAGGGAGGGGACTGGACCTCAAGAGGGCTGGTTGGAGTCTGGAGGAGGCAGGGAGGGTTGAAATCCCAAGAAATGCCTTTAGCTTCTTCGAATCAGCAATTTTCTGTCAAAACAAAGGGCAGGAGTGCGTTCCTGTGCACTCCCCCACAGGACCCAGCCAAAGCCCAAGCGCAGTAAAACTTTTTCCTGCCCTCCCCTTGCCTTTTGGCCACAATGCCCAGGGTGAGCCATCCCAGGAAGGAACCCCAAAACATGCCCCTGTTAGATGGGAAGACAGCACTCTCAGAGGCCATATTCCTAACTTCTGCTGGGTCACACCCCCTTCCTGACCACCAATTAAAGAAATTAAAAAATAAAAAAAAATAAAAAAATAAAACAAAATAAAAAGACCACTCTGCAGTAAACTCCAGGCAAGGACCAACAAATTCAATTCTTGCAGAGGGCCGAGAAGAGAGACCAGCTCTTCAAAACCAGAAAGGTGAAGCAACTAGCTCAGGGTCACACAGCAAGTTGCTGGCAGAACTGGAAATAAGCCTAGGGCTTCCTCTAAGCCTTTTGCATGGGGGCCTCCAACCCCCCCTGGAAAACTACTTTCTTCTGTCCCAAGTCATGCCTTGTGGCTTCAAGTTCCCTTCAAACAACCGTCAGCTTTTCATCTGCGGCTCCGGGGCCTGGGAGCAATTACGCAGGCCCTGCATCTGGTTAACCTAACACCCCTTTTAAAGCCTTGTTTGCCCATTAGATAAGTAGTTTTTGTTATCAAACTTAGGGGAAGAAGCGAGTTTCCACTGAGCTCTCCTTTGTCCTCTGGAGCCGCAGAAAGGGCTTCAGGTTTTGCAGCCCATCCAGCAAGCAGTGTTCATTAATGGCCCGTTTTCCTCGCAGGGGAGGGAGGGCCTGTCCTTCCCCCTGGCTGCAGCAGAAAAGCGGGGAAAGAATGCGCTCAGGGCCACGTTAATGGTCAGCAGCTTAGAGCCAGCCAAGCCTTTGCTGAACGCGGTCCAGAAGCCGGCCCAGCTGACAGGGGTTTCCTCCTCCCAGCTCCCACCCACCTTCCCAGCCCCCACCTCAGAGCCAGCACCTCTGCTCCCAGAGGAAGCACGGCTTCCAAGAGGAAGTTCCTAATCGGTCATTACATCACAGGCGCTCTGGCCACTGCTGCTGCCGGCCTGCACAGGGCCCACCACAGGGGCTCTTTCGACTGTGGGTCTCCAGTCTGGGGACAGACAGAGCGGTCCTCCCAATCCCCAGAGGGCTGCTTGGTTGTTCTGCTGGCAGGAGTATAATGGGTGCAAAGAAGGAGAACCCAGCATGAAGGAGAGGGCCCAGGAGCACTCGGTCCTCTTGACTGATAACCAAGAGGGCTAACTCGAGGCCCAGAGAGGTGAAGCGGCTCGCCAAGGTCGCAGTAGAAATCAGCAATAGAACCGGGACCAGTTTGGTATCTGCTCTATGGGGCAGGGTTTCAAGCATTGGGTCAGGAGCAGGGCAGCATGCATGCAAACCCCAGCTCTGTCATTCACCAGCAATTGTAACAGTCCCGACAGAAAATATTCTAAAGAGAGACACTTGTGCCCTTCCCTTTGGCTATCAGACAGTTGTCCCCAAGGAATTGGAATTTCCCCAGGAATCTCATGCTGGGAGCAGGAAAAGGTTGAAGTCTGGTTTCTGTAAGAAGAGGAACAGAGATTTCACACAGCTCTGACAACTTGTCTGACCGCCTTGCGGGAGGGCCTGGATGCTAGACAATGGTGGATCAGGGATGGCCAAGACCACCCCTTGGACCAGGACGGCTTAGCTACACATACCTTACTATCTATTTAAACCCGAGCCTCCCACGTCAGTACCCTAGAGATGGCCTTGGGTGGGTCATCATTGGACCTCTGTATTTGTTCCTCTTACCGCTGTGGCAGCGCTGAACACATCACCTTTCTGGGCCTTGCACTGCTCCCTGTCTCTTTAATTGTCTACAGAGGAAGGACAGCAGAGGCCAGCTTGTACCCCAAAATGCCAGTAACACTATGCTATCTCAGGCAAGTGTCTTTTTGTCCCCCTCTTGTCCTCGGTCTCCTAAACTGTAAAGTGGGGGGAGGGGTGCAATTAGTGGTTACTCCATAAGGCATTGGGGTCAATTGTAATTGCATCAGATGATGCTTGGCTGGAAATGAACAACCTGGAAATTAACAGGTATCACTAACTCGTGTTTACTAGATCTCAGAATTGCTTAGATTATATTATATAAATAGCCTAGCTTCAAACTATTTACATCAAATTATATAATGCATAGTTCACAAGGCTATTCATGGGGGAATGATGACCATGGCAAAGATAAGATGTGCTAATGGAATCAAGACAAGGAGAAATAATAATAATATTAATAATGATGATGGCAATAATAATAAATCAGTCAACACTGAAGGAAGGCTTTACCAATGCCAGGCAGAGTAAAATAGGTTAAAGACACTACATGGACAAACTGATAATCCTCTCAGCTCCTCTTGGGTTTGGGTTTTTTGTGTGATGTCTGTTTGTGTGTGTGAACATGTGTGAGGAGGTCAGAGGTCAACCTCAGCTTCTGTCCCTCAGGAACCATCCACCTTATTTTTTTGAGACAGGGACTCTCACGGAACCTGGAGCTTGCACTAGGCTAGACTAGCTGACCACAGAGCCCCAGGGACAGGTCTCCGCCTCCCCTGCACTGGGATTGATAGGTGTGAGCCACCCTGCCCAGCTTTGATGTGGGATAGGAACTCAGGTGCTCACACCTGGGCAGCAGGCACTTTCCCAACTGAGCCATCTTCCAGTCCAAGACCCTCCCATTTTCTGATCAAAGAGCTGTGTCTACCTAAGAAGGTTGTGTCCAAAGTCAGCAGCCAGGAAGTTGCAAGATTAGGATCTGATCTCCTGTCTATCTAGGCTTAGAGATGGGGGCTCTTAGTATTATTCCCATGCCTGCTGCCAACCCCAGCAGTAGCAAGGATAACATCACAGGCACCATGCCCAAACCTCTAGCTCTGCTGGCTCTAAGATGTTATGTGGCCTCCCGCAAAGATGGGATGTTAGAAAAGGGTCCTCTAGCCTGGGATGTATCTTAGTGGTAGAGAGTTCTTACCTGTCGACTACCTTCCTGAGAGGACAGACAGCTTCTCAAATGCAACCTCTATCCACTACCCAGAGAACCTGTGTGGTACGAAACCATGTGTCCTGTTAGCTTCTCCCTGGCATCCAATGCTCCACTCCTCCAAACCACAGCAGAGAGTGCCTTTTAGGGGGGCACAGCAGAGTGCCTTCTAAGGGGGCACAGCAGAGGCTGCTGCCCAAGGAGAGGACTACATCCTGCAGCGATGAGCGCGTTATGAGTTCTCTAGCACCCCATTCTTAGGGCAGACCCCAAGTCAGAGTCGCCTCGGCAACTGCAGAGAGGGGATCCTGCCCCTGAGTGACCCTCTCTGCTGGGACCGTCTTGCTGCTCATCCATACAGTGGTCTGGGTTATCCTTAGAGGTGCCATCCAGGAGGGTGCTAGATCCCCCAGGAATCTGGTGACCAGCTTCTGAGAGGCCCAGCAGGTCCTGTAGGAAGGCCTTCCTTTCTACCTCAGGGTCCTGACCCTGGGCTGCTCAGACTTTGGTCTCTGGTGGAACCAAGTGGCAGCCTGGATTGTGCTGGGTACGGTTTCCACTCTTCTATCTCCTGCACAATTAAACAGATTCTGAAAAGAAGAACTCCTCTAGCAGTCCTGAGCCAGAATAAGCCTCACCTAGCTCTGCTCTTATTGCTCCCTTCAGGGCAGTTTTCCCAGGAGCCGCAGGCTCAACCCCGGTGGGCAGAGGGACCAGTCAGAGGGTACAACATCCATCACACCCTCTACAGCCTTTCACCTACAGCATCCCAGTCTTTCCCTGCCAGAGACGACCCAGGAAGTCTCTCCCCAGGCTTCAGTGTTGAGCTTGACAGAACACTGCCAGCCACTCCAAAAAGCTACAGGGAGAAAGACTGGCCAGAGCCAGCTCTTCCATGGCAGCGAGTGGGGTGGGCAGATGGGGCTAGAGACACAGAATGAAAACCAATAATGTCAGTGAAAGAAAAGAGGACCAAACCCCAAGGAGCAGGGAGGTCTTCAGATACCCCCCCAGATGAAGCAGGCAGGTGGGGAAGGACTGAAAAAAGTGCGTGAAGCAGACACTGAGAGAAACAATGAATAAATGGACCTCCTGAAACTGAGGAGCTTCTGTAAAGCAAGGTACACAGTCAACAAGACAAAATAGCAGCCTACAGAATGGGAAAAGATCTTCACCAACTCCACATCAGACAGAGGTCTGATCTCCAACATATACAAAGAAATTGATCATCAAAAGAACAAATAATCCAATAAAAAAAATGGAGTACAGACCTAAACAGAGAATTCTCAACAGAGGAATCTAAAATGGCTGAAAGACACTTAAGGAAATGTTCAACATCCTTAGTCATTGGAGAAATGCAAATCAAAACAACTCTGAGATTCCATCTTACACCTGTAAGAATGGCCAAGATCAAAAACACTGGTGACAACTTATGTTGGAGAGGTTGTGGGGTAAAGGGAACACTCCTGCATTGCCGGTGGGAGTGCAAACTGGTACAACCCACTATGGCGATTTCTCAGAAAATTAGGAAACAACCTTCCTCCAAGACCCAGCAATACCACTTTTGGGTATATATCCAAAGGATGTTCAATTGTGCCACAAGGACGTGTGCTCAACTATGTTCATAGCAGCTTTGTTTGTCATAGCCAGAACCTGGAAACAACCTAAATGCCCCTCGACTGAAGAATGGATAAAGAAAATGTGGTATATTTACACAATGGAGTACTACACAGCAGAAAAAATAATGACATCTTGAAATCTGCAGGCAAATGGATGGATCTAGAAAACACCATATTGAGTGAGGTAACCCAGACCCAGAAAGACAATTATCACATGTACTCCCTCATAAGTAATTTTTAAACATAAAGCAAAGAAAACCAGCTCACAAATCACAATCCCAGAGAACCTAGACAACAATGAGGACTCTAAGAGAGACATACATGGATCTAATCTACATGGGAAGTAGAAAAAGACAAGATCTCCTGAGTAAACTCGGAGCATGGGGACTATGATAGAGGGTTGAAGCAGGGAGAGGAGAGAAAGGGAGGGGAGCAAAGAAAAATATAGAGCTCAATAAAATCAATAAAAAAAGTTTTAAAAAAGTGTGTACAGTAGAGGGGAAGGAGGGAGGGATGAAGGGAGGGAAGAGGGAGGGAGGGAGGGAGGGAGGGAGGGAGGGAGGGAGGGAGGGCCAGGGCGAGCGAGCAGCTAAGCAGCTTATGGAATCGGCCTGGTTTAGGGAAAGAACCAGTTCCCATCACAAAAGACTCTGACCTTTGTTCCCATTCCTAGGCCTCTTTTTGTTTTACCCCAAGTCAGATGCTAAACCTCAAAGTTTACTTAGCATCTAGGATGGGGAAAGCCTGGCTTTTCTTGTTGCCCCAGGAGAGTCTGGCTGAGAATGGGAAGCTGGGGGCCTCCTTCATTCCATGCTGCTCACAAGAGGCTGGGACTGGGTCATCATCTCAGACTTTTTTTCCTTTTTCCTTTTCTTTTTCTTTTTTTTTTTTTTTTTTTTGAGACCTGGTCAAATATAGCCCAGGCCGATCTTCCTCTGCAGCCACAGATGACCTTCTGACCCTCCTGCCTCGACCTCCCAAGTGTAGGAATACCGGTGTGTGCCATGCCCAGTTTATGAAATGCTGGAGATCGAACCCAGGGCCTTGTGCATGCCAGGCAAGCACTCTGCCAACTAAGCCACACCCCCAGCCCATCACCTCAGGTTGTTGATGTCCATAGTCAGCCTGACTTCCCAGTGGACTTGAGACCACATCAAACAACATCCCCCCCTCTAGGGGTTCGGGTGGGGACAGACGGGGCATGTGGCAGGTGGCACTGTGCTCCAAGTTTCCACTTCGGGTTCCCACAGAGGGAGACCTGGGGCATCTCCATGTTTCTCTCATTGACCCACAATGAAGTCAAAGTCCCTAAAGCCGTCTTCCAGCACCTGCTGCAGCTGGCAGAAGCCCACCCCCTCTGACCGTGCATTTTGAATCCTACCACCCGGTGCACCTCTGTCCACCCCATATCTCAATGCATATGGCCATGGGCAGTGAGAAGCGAAAATGGGCCATTCCAAAGAGTTGTGTTTCTTTGAGCTAGTGCCCTTTCTTCAGAAATCATTTTTAAGAAGGTGGAGCAAACGTTTAATTAAGCAAGGGCGCCTTCTAAGGGTGGTGAAAGTGCCCTACGATGGCACGAGTGGATCGGCCTTCAGACGCGCTGGCTTCCAGGGGATGTCCCATCCAAAGACGGAGTGGGTCATTGTAGTGCCTGCCTGCAATCCCAGCACTTGAAGGCCCAGGAGTGATACATATTTTAAAAATCCCTGGCTTGGGAGGGGGGGTCCTCCACTGAAGTAAAAAGCCAAATCCAGCCAAATAAGACCAGGCTTAATAAACAGAGCAAAGCAAAGCAGAGTGGAGCACTTCCGGGTGACTCTCAGGAACAGGAGGAAGAGAAATTACCTAGCAGATCTAGGGTCTGGGTCTTAAATACCCTGCAGGCGGTGTCCTGAGCAGCTCAGGGGGAGGAGCCACCCCCTTGGTGGGCTTTTTGAGGGGTGGAGTTTGGGTGGGGGCTGAGACAGAGTTGCCACCTAAACTAGGAAGGAAGGCTGCAGGTTCACCTAGAGCTCACAGGTTCCTGACCTGGCAATGGAAAGGCTTTGATTTCCCTGGGTGTCAAGTCTATAATAAGTGTGGAGGGATAAGGAGGGTCATGGATTTGGGTGGCAGAGCTGGTTTTCTTACTTGCCAACACATCAATCCATTTCACAGACTGAGAAACTGAGGCATCTTGAGGTAGCTCCCAGGTGGTCATCTTTATTTAGCTCTGGCTTTAAACACCCTTTCCACAAAACATGGCTGGGATACTGCAAAAGACTTGATGTCACTCAAAGGCCTGCGAGCTGCCTACCAAAGAGGAAGTGGTTAGGTGACCAGGAATGCAACCTGCACCTCCCAGATTAATTAATAATCGGGAGCTGGCCTCCACCCAGGCAGGGTTGGAAATATTCGGTGAACCCAGGGGTAGTTAACTGCAGAGGGCCAAGGAGAAGTTCGCCTTTGCCCGTGACTAAGAGGGAATACACAATGGCCATGATTTATGGGCTGGATCACTTGGGAACCTCCTCCGTGGCTGACTGGGGCCTAGACTTCAGGAATGCAGACGCCAGCGGCCTACAGACCACGAGTGCCCATGAGGAGGGAGGAGGAAAGGTTGATGGTGGCTGGACAGGCACCAGTCCTGTGAAAGGGATGTAAGTCACATCCTGGGTGACCTCAGGGTAAGGGACTGTGCTGGCCACCTGCTGGAACTGTGTTTGTAGATGGGGACTAATACAAAGGCCTCCCATCTGATCATTCTCACTGGCCAGAATGGTGACACCAAAGCTTAAAGTCTCACTAGAGATGTACCTAGGTTGATGGAGTACTTGCCTAGCATCTGTGGGTATGATCCCCAGCACTGCATAAACCAGCAGAGGTAGGTAGCACACACCGATAATCCCAACACTCAGGAATCAGAGGCAGGAGGCTCAGAAGTTCAAGGTCACCGCTCAGCTTCATGGCCAATTCAAGAGCAGCCTGGACTATGCAACACTTCTTAGTTCATCCACCCACTTCACCTTACAGTAGATGACGAAGGGACAGACATTCAGACACTGGAGGGAGGACAGAATGTGGAACACAAGCAAAAACTGTCCCTATGTGTGAAACCCATGCTTCTGTCCATGCCAAGCCTTTGGGAGACTCTAAGAAGAAACCACATGGGCTGGGAATGGTGGTGCACACATTTAATCCCAGCACTCAGGAGGCAAAGGCAGATGGATATCTGTGAGTTCAAGGCCAGCTTGGTCTACACAGTGAGTTTCATACAAGCCAGGGATACACAGTGAGATCCTGTTTCAAAAAAAGAAGAAAAGAAAGGAAAAAAGAAACCAAGTGACCAGCCTTGGTATAAAATCCAAACAGACGAGGAGAAAATCCAACTGGGAGAACAGAGTTCCCCGCCGCAGCTTAGTGCACAGCCCTAAGATCAACCAGTGTCTTTAATTCCTAAACATAAGAGAGATCTTTCCCTTCAGTAAACTACAAGTTCACACGGGCACTCTGTGCCACCAGGAAAGTGAAATGGTGGCTGCTGTTGGGTGATGTCAAAATCAGGCCAGAATCCAGGTCCTAGACACTCAGGAGGCTGAGGCAGGAGGACAGGGCTGCTGGTTATGGAGAAATCGAATGGATAAAATACATGGGGTCATTAGCAAGAATAATTTGCTGCTGCTGGTAACTGCCATAGGGTGTTGTGGTCACCCTCCTCCACTAGCCCCACACCACACGGCGGTGCCCTGATCTCATCCACAGCTGGTCAATCTATGCGTGCCAGAGAATCTGGCACCTTGGGGGGACAGTCCAGAAGGCTTCTGCATCTCCTGCTTTACCTACTGTGTGCCTATTATCTGCTCCCCACTTCCAGTCCTGGGAGGGGGTTGAACCTGGGAACCCCTGAATGCTAGGCAAGCATTCTACCACTGAGCTATATCCTCAGCCCTGCTTTTACTGTTTCTTTTGAGACAATTTCTCACTTAAATTGCCTAAGGTGACCTGAACTTGTGATCCTCCAGCTTCAACCTCCAGAGTAGCTGGGATTATAGGACACAGGCTATAATTCCTGCACACACATCTGCAAGCATGTAGCCCTGCCCCACACCCATCTCATGATCGGACCCCAGAGCTCTCTGATGCTCTGAGGATGCAGGGAGACTTTTGTCTTCCCTTCTTCCTAAGCACTGAGGCTTCTGAACATAAAGCATGCATCTTGCCAAAATAAATTATTACGCATGTGCAATAAAGCATCACTAATTAGGACTCATAAATCCAAGCTTCGTAATAATTCTGAAAGTAGCCGGGTTGAAGTTGAGAAAAAGTTTTGATAAACAAATGCAAAATATAAATACGATTTAGAACAACTGTTTATCTTACTAGCACTATATAAACAGTGCACCCCAGTTACACACTGCGCTCATCTGTCCCTAATGCAGCCCGCCAGGGAACTCTCCCAGGAAACATCCCAGCCAGCAGCAGTCTGGGACAGTTAAAAACCGCAAAACCTGGGTTCTTAGTGTCTTTTCCTGTCGCCCCTCACCCCGTCATCCTGAGCTGATGAAGAGACCCTGAGTTTCTAGAGAGTTCTATTTGGAAAAGAAGGCAACAGGATAGCTAAGCTTCCCTGGCCCTCCTGTGCTAGCCAGTGACCACCCAGAAAACAGTGGGAACTCTTGGCTCTACATGCCACCCAGTTTTCTGCGCCCAGCTTCAAGAAGTAGCATTTCCTAGGGCCTTTGGCCAGGGGACCTTGCCAGCTCAGGCATTCCCACTGAGAGTGGGCAAGAAAACTTCAGGCATTGGCTACAGCTAACAACCAAGATGCCCAACTGGTGGCCTTTCTCTGGGGCCATTTACAGATTAGCTCTGCTCTTCCCAGGGAAGCTGTGAGTGGACTAAGGTGGTCAGTAAGAAGGCAGAAGAGGGGCGGGGGTGTGGCTTAGTCAATCAAGAGCCTGCTGTGCAAGCATGAGGACCTGAGTTCAAGCCCCAGCACCCACGGAAAAAGCCAGATGTGGTAGTATACGCACTTGTAATCCCAGCACTGGGGAGGCAGAAACAAGAGGATACCAGAGATTTGATGGCCAAGTCAGTCTAGCTTAGCCAGTGAGCCCTAGGTCAGTGAGACTTCATCTTGAAAAAACATGTTCCTGAGAAGCCAACATGCAAGGTTGACCTCTAAGACTACATACTTTCCTGGACACGCATCTGCACACATGTGGCCCTGGTCCTGGCCGTAACATACACACAAGAAGTCAGGGGAACTGAGGGGCCCACAGACAAACATGGTGCGTGGGGGGGGGGGGTGGCAGGAAGAGGCCCTGTGAGCCTGTGAAGCAGTCAGCTGATAGTGTGCCTTGGTCCTGGCTTGAGAGGAGCAGACTGCAAGGCCCCAGAGATGTAGGCAGGGGGCCAAACTGGAAATACCGAAGGCTGTTCCAGCTTGGAGAGGTGGCCCTGCCAAGTCGGGAAGGCGGTGCTGACGGGGATGGGGATAGTGTGTGTGTGTGTGTGTGTGTGTGCGTGTGTGTGTCTGTGTGTGTGTGTGTGTCTGTGGGGGGTGGGAGGGTTACTGACAGGTTCTGGCCAGGCAGGTCCCTAAGGGCCCAGTCTGGAGCAACCTCTTGGGTCTCAAGGCACGTGGGGGCTGGAGTCCAGCCAGGCAGACCCAGAGCCGACAGTCTCCCCAGGGTACCTCTGTCCTAGCACTAACCCACAGCACTGCAGCCTAAGGACCCTCCAAGTACTTTAGAGACATTGGTCAGACTCTAGTACACAGGACCACTCTCGCCTCCCTTTTTAGCTCCTGTTCCTAGAGAAGCTCATCAGAGACCACCAAGACAACCTCCCACCATTTTAGAATCTTCTAGCTCACCAAGACCCTGACTACATTCAGGGTGAAAGGAGTCAGCCTTGAAGCAGATCCCAAGGCTGGCCAGGGCCTCTCTGTGTCCTCTGAGGAGGAGTCATCCTTCAGGGTAGGAAGACTGGATGCCCTTTTCTCTTACATTACCAACTCCTCTGCCCCTTTCTGGTGGGCTTTACATATTGATATCCACAGGGCTGGTGCAGAATGCTTCCCTAACAGGCGCAAAGACCTGGCTTCCTCCCCAGCCCTGGAATATATGCATATCACTCAGACAATGATAGTACAGTTTGCCACGTGAGTGTGCCCTGCCACACGATGGACATCATCCACAGACACCATGGGGACCGTGACCTCTTTAGTCGTGCAGTCTGACAGCAAGGTGAGCGGTTCAACCCCTCTCCCTCCTCTTGACAGCCACTTCTACCTTGCAAAGAGCCCCATCCTGCTGGCTCACAACACAGTCAACAGAAAACCACCCTACCCAGGCCTTGAACCCACGGAGTTCCACTCAGGAATGGTGGAAGCACACTCCCTGAAGGGAAAGCGTGGGTAGGGTGTTTTCAAAAACCAGTCATTGTGGGTTTGGGTTCCAGCCAGCAGAACTGCAAGCAGACAGCGTTTACTTGGGAGGGGGGTTCCTCTGGCACCAGACAAATGCCTACTGCATGCAGGGGCAGGAGATTGAAGTGAGAAAATACCACGGCTGTCAAAGGAAACTGAGAGGCTCTTGTTTATTCCTTCTGGTCAGCTCCGAATTATTCAGGAGCTTATACACATTTTATTGTTTTCTCCCAATCAAAACAACATGAACAATTCCAGAGTGACCTCCAAATTCATAGAAAGTGCCATTTACAGACACTGAGAGTCACAGTCCTACTTCTGCCTCCGAACGGGTTCTGTGATCTGGGGAGACTGGCCACCACCCTGGTGGGTCACGTGAAGGTTTGGGGGTAAGGGAGCTTGCCGCCTATCGTAGACTAGCAGAACCCTGAAAACTCTAGGGGGCATTGCAACTTGATATCAAAAGGCAACATCATGCTGCTTCAAAGAGGGACCTGGGGGAAGTCAGAAGTTCTAATGGATTTGTGGATAACTGATGAACGTCAATGCTGGGGGTCACTGAACACAACCTCCTCCATTTAGAAGAGAAGAAACCGAGGCTTAGAGGCAGAAATCCCTTGACCTGGCAGGTAGGAGCCTGTTGTGGGTACCAACAAGTCGGAGAAACTAAGACAAGTGCAACCAACGAGTCCAGCCACGTGAATTATTTTTGCAAAAATGGTCTGTTTGTTCTTACGGGTAGCAGGGAGAACCCCCACCCCCCTGGCTGTCGGAATAACTCCCGGCCCGCGCCTGAGAAATGACCCGCCCCGGCACCACCGTGGACTCTCAGGCAGAGGATGTGCGTTGCAAAAATGGGGCAAAGTTTCCTATTCTGAAGATAACATTGTAAGACACAGGAAGTCTGCGAGCAAGGCCTGTGTTTCCAGAAAGCTTCTCTGCACACCCATTCACAGCCACCTCCATTGTACAAGGCTTCAAGACAATCTGAGGTTGGCGGGGGGGGGGGGGGGAGAGCGGGCAGGTTGTGCAGGACAGGGACAGTGTTGTGAATGACAGCAGCCATGGCCCAGGTAAGAGGCCAGAGACTGGCTTTACCCGTCACAGCTCACTGGACCTCCCAGCTGCAAAGCCTACTTCAAGTCGTGGCTTCCACAACCACAACAGAAAAGGGTTAAAAGAGTCTTCTACTCGGGGCCCTCATGTCAAGATTCCCAGGCCCCACCCCTGGAGACTCTGATTCATGGGTCCTGGGTGGAGTCTGAGATTCTGTGTTTTGCACAAGATTAGGAGGCCCCTCTGCTGGCCCGCTGGGTCATAATCGCACGAGTGTGGAGGATTCGGCAGCTTGGCACAGAGGTGGGAGAGCTGGTTTCCTCATCACCGGATGACAAGGACAAGGAGACCAAACCAAATCAACCTCCTAGCATGAGACGGACGCAGCTCCTCCAGTACCAGGCCTGGGAGACTGGCTGGGAAGGCGACACTCTGGAGCCAGCGTGATGACTGACTCAGTGGGTCTGGGTGTGTTTGAGGACAGGCCCTTGGGAGAGCATATACCTTTCCTGTGGGACTCGGGACCCAGGGTGAGGGTTCAAATCCTGCCTCTACCACTGGTCCAGATGAATACCGGGAATGAATGGTCTCAGTGTCTCTGGGCCTCTGTTTCTGCATCTGTGTAATGGGTCAAGAGCACCTGCCACAGATAACAGCTGGAAGATGAACGACTTAACAGCTAGAACGTTCTGTGAGCTCACCACATGGCAGGGAGACCCAATTCTCAGAAGGCCCCTGAGAGCTAAAGGTTATTTATTAACTGTCCTGCTTTAATGATGAAAAGAAACTAGGGCCTCCTGATCCGTTAAAGGTCACGACTAGAGGGTGGCCCAGGATCCACACACACATCCAGTCTGAGGCTCTACTCCAGGCAGGAAGGCTCCTGGCTGAACCGCCTTCCTTCCTCTGCCTGAAACGTACAAGACGCGCCTCGCATGCCTCTGTCTGTGAGGACACGACCCGAAGAGAACATCAAAAATGAGGGACAGCAAGCCCAGCTATGGGGAGAGGGTGAGCAGAGATTTGGAGGTGGGGTGTCAAGTGGATGAAGTATGGGGGCAGCCACACAGTGGGATAAGACAGAGCAGGAGAGCCCGCAAGTGGAAGACGAGGCTCCAGTGGGCTTCTCTGATCTAACCCCAGAATCACAAAAGGTACAGTAAGGATAGCGATGTGGCTGCAGAGGCTGGCTGGGAGCCTCTGACCAGGTGAGTCCTGGTGTCATGTGTGGGCACAGCAAGTCATGGCATGATGCTGGGGGAAGGGGGGTCCTGGACCCACCCCGTCCCCATTGTCCATGTGTGCACATCCAGCAGACTATAAAAGGCAGGGACTCTGGCCCCCACTTCTACTGGATCCTAGAACTAACCACAGACTACTAGACAGTGGGGTCTCTGCCAATGCTGAGTAGAGAAGTGGACACGATGTCCAATGCTGAAGAAACTTCTCAGTCCCAGGCTCCAATTCAGAGGTAAGACACATTATTCTCATTCAAAATCTCCAACGAGGGGTTGGGGAGACTCTCACTTGCTGAATGTTTGCTGCACAAACACAAAGAGGACCCAAGTTTAGATCCTCAGATCCAAGAGAAAAGCTGGGTACTGGAACCCTAGTGCTCCGAGCTGGGAGGGTTGGTAGGGAATTGAGGGGGGCAGAGGGAGACACAGCCTGATCCCTGGAGCTCACTGGCCAATAGGTCTAACCAATCAGTGAGCGCCTTCGCTCCTACTTATCTGCAGTTATGAGCGACAAAGGTGTTTTTAGATGTTTACCTTTATTAAAAACACACACACATTTACTCTGTGTGTATGTTGGTGTGGGGTGCATGTGTGCACAGGTGCCCATGGAGGCCAGTAGAGGGCTTTGGATTCCCTGAAGCTGGAGTTACAAGTGGTTGTAAACCGCCAGATGTGTTTGCTAAGAACTAAACCTGGGTCCTCTGGAAGAGCAAAGCTCTCTTAACCACTGAGCATGCCTCCAGCCCCAGGAGTTAACTTTAATGAAGATCGTATAGTTATACTGTGTGGAATATCAAACGGCTACAGATCTAAGGACAAAGCAGAAGTTCTAAAGAGTCAAGAGAGGGCAGATGTAGTTCATTTGGTAAAGGTGCTTGCCTACCGCACACCAAGCCCTGGGTTCAGTCCCCAGCATTGCATAAACCAGCCATGTGGCACACACCTACGATGTCAGCACCCCAAATGTAGTGACAGAAGGTTACATGAGACAGAAGAAAAGGAGAGGAGGAAGCAGCAATGGCACGATATACTCCCCAAAAATACTACCTTTAGGTCAAGTCCAGATAGGGCAGCCTACTTCTGTAAGTTCCCTCAGTAGAGATGAAGAGGCAGGAGGCTTGCTTCAAGTTCAAGGCCAACCAGGGCTACCTAGTGAGACCCTATATCAAGAAAAAAGAAAAGAAAGGAAGAAAAGAGAAGGGAAGGGAAGGGAAGGGAAGGGAAGGGAAGGGAAGGGAAGGGAAGGGAAGGGAAGGGAAGGGAA
>JABTXL010021222.1:548399-585457 GCA_025134845.1 Neodon shergylaensis | reverse complement strand
AAGGGAAGGGAAGGGAAGGGAAGGGAAGGGAAGGGAAGGGAAGGGAAAGGAAAGGAAAGGAAAGGAAAGGAAAGGAAAGGAAAGGAAAGGAAAGGAAAGGAAAGGAAAGGAAAGGAAAGGAAAGGAAAGGAAAGGAAAAAGACCAGGTTTGGTGGCATGTTCCTGTAATTCCAGCACTTGGGAAACAGAGGAAAGTAGATCTCTTTGGAGTCCAGTCTGGTTTATTTAGAAGTTCAAAGCCAGATAGGGTTATAGAGACCTTCTGTCTTAAAAAAGTTTGATCAACAAAGTTAAGTTCCATGCACTTTTCTACCAAGTGCCTCTGTTCTGATTAGTTTTATGTCAACTTACACCAGTTAGAGTCATCTGGGAAGAAGAAACTCAGCTGGGAAAATGCCCCAACCAAACTGGCATGTGGGGTACATTTTTTAAAATTAATGATAAAGTGGAAGGGTCCGGTCAAATGTGGGTGGTGCCCCCTGTGGGTAGGTAGTCTTGAGAGCTATAAGAAAGCAGGCTGAGCCCGTCAAGTGGGGAAAGCTGCCCTCCTCCATGGCATTGCTTCAGTTCCTGCTACCAGGCTCCTGCCATGAGTTACTGCCCTGACTTCCCTCAGTGATGGGGTGTGAGCTGAAATAACCCTTTCCTTCCCAGGCCGTTTTTGGTCATGGTCATTATCACAACAATAAAAACCCTGACTAAGACAGCTGCACCCCACAGACAGCAACCTGATATAAAGGGAGTCAGTGTGGCGTTTGCTTCAAGGAGGGTCCCCACCCCGTCAGTCATACCAGTCATATTAGTGTGGCTGTCCCTCTCTTATCCTACTGGGAAACCACCCTACATCTGGAGAGACTCGGGGCTGGGCCTCCCATTCTGTCACCTGCCAGCACTTCCTTCTTGGCCTGTGGTCACCTGAGCATTCACAGCAGGGTTCACACTCAGTGCAGGACAGGCCCCTCAGGGCCCTGGGTTACTGTCCTGCCGGCAGGACATCCCACAGCTGAGGGTTGGAGCCCAGAGGGATTGAAACAAGTAAGAACAGGCCAGGGCCCAGAGGCAAGAGCTTCAGCCTTGAGGAAGAGGGGTCCTGATGGGTGTCCCCAGGAGCAACAGGAGGGAGAGAGCAGCTCCAGCAAGTCCCATCCTGTCCCTGAGCCTCTGCTTGCTCCACAGACCAACCAGTCTGCCCATTCTCTCAGTGCCCAGGGTCTCTGCCTTTCTGGCAGATTCTAATTAGGGTAAGGGTAACTAAAGGAGCTTCCGGCTCCCAGGCACTTCCTGCTGTGTGCACCATGGCTCCTGGGCACCACCCACTGTGAGCACCATGGCTCCCGGGCACCTCCCACTGTGTGCACCCTGGCTCCCGGGCACCTCCCACTGTGTGCACCATGGCTCCCGGGCACCACCCACTGTGTGTGCCATGATGGCTCCTGGGCACTATCCTCTGTATGCACCATGACTCCCGGGCACTCCCAGATCCAGACTAGCCCCTTCTGAGGCAGGTCTGGGGTATATAGCTCTCATCCCCCAACACTCCATCAGGATCCAGTGGTTTGTGAGTTTACAAAGGGACTCCCTAGCAGCCTCTACACTACATCTTAACATTGCCGAGAGACTAGGTTATCATCTAAACTTCACAGTTGGGGAACTCAAGACAGTCAACAGCAGTGGCCCCAGGCTCCACCCAAAGCATGAGGATTCCCAGTTGGGCTTTTTATCCACTATGGTACAACTGCCTCAGAAAGACATAATTCGCATCTTGACAATTTAATTGTTGGTTTGTTTTTCTGTTTGTAAGGTTTTTTGGATTTTTGGGACAGGGTTTCTCTGTGTGGCTTTGGCGCCTGTCCTGGAACTCGCTCTGTAGACCAGGTTGGCCTCGAACTCACAGACATCTTCCTGTCTCTGCTTCCCATTGCTGGGATTAAAGGCGCGCACCACCTGGCTGTTGTTGTTTTGAGACAGGGTCTCTCACTACATAGCTCTGGCTTTCCTGGAACTCACTATGTAGCCCAGGCTGGCTGAGATAGGGAAGGAGGAACATTCCTTCTCAGGGAAAGAGGCAGCCCTGTCCCCACTCCAAGCTGTGGCCTCCAGCCGCTCCCTCCTGACTAACTGCTACTCAGGGCAGGTTACTTCCCCACTCGGGCTTTTGTTTCTTCAAACCATGGGGGCTAGGCTATCAGTAACTCTGCTGTCCTCAACCACTGGAGCAGATGGCTTTTGGGTGGAAGGTTCTGCTATGTGGAGGGGACCCTCCCCTTTGTGGGTCCGTGGGAGGGAGGGAGGAGGGCAGGCAGGACAATGGAAACAGGCATTTCGGAGCTGGAGTAAACAGCTCTGTTGGCATGGCAGAGCAGGCAGAGCCGATGAACCAGAATCCTGAAACCGTTAAAAATAGGAAAAGAAATGGCACAGTTCACATATTTTTGCAAAGCTAAGTTAAACCAACATCTGCAAAAAATATCCCCGTTAAACAGAATCGCAGGATTTCATTAAGTAAATTGCAAGTTGGCAAAAATTCTGAAAGAAAGGGGAAAAGCCATGGGCTGGCCTGTAATCTAAACCTTATTTTAACTCTGACAGGACGACTGCAAAGGGTTCCTTTTCCAAACGAAAGGAAAAATAAAATAAAATAAAATCTAAGGGAAAAAATAAAAGTTTTTTCCAAGAGGGCCTCCCGCACACCGCCCCTCCCCCAGCCTCCAAGCAGGCTGCATTTTCTGTAATTGCAGTGGTACCTAGTGCCCCAGTTTTCCCATGCATACAGCAAATGGGGGATAGAGGGGGAGGTGTGGGGGAGAGGGAGGAAAAAGTGAACACACAGACAGAGTCACCACTGTCACCTCTAATTAAGACGGTTTTTTCCCCCTTACCAAAATGTCTAGGAGCACAGAACCCTGGGACTCTTTCCCTTCCTCCCAAGCCTTGAAGTCCAGCCCCACTGTGGCTTTGCCTGGCTAAGTGGTGGAGGCTGGGCCCAAAAGCCAGGGCATATGGTGTGTGTGTGGGGGGGGTGTCCCTGCTGTTTCTCAGCCTGGAGCCTCTATCATTCATCTTTAAAGTGGGGTACAAACAGTAACCACTGCCCACAATCTGGGGTACTGCTGGGGCCGTGAGCAGCAAAGAGAAAGGCACCCTATAACATGCAAGGGGCCCGGGAGGGCCAGGGAGGGCTGAAGGGACCCACAGAGGCCAGGAAGGGTTGGGGGACCCACAGATTTCAGGGAGGGCTGAGGGGACCATTGCAGCCAGGCTTTGGGGATGGAATAAGTAACCAGTGTGGCCTTGTTGTAAAAGCCACTAAAGTAGAGCGGTGGGGACTTCTTGGTTGTTGATTCTGCAGTGTGGGGGATGAGACTGGGGCTTAGCCCATGCTAACACATGTTCTAAGGGAGCTACCCTAGTGCTCCTGGACCTTAAGGTCTGCCTTGGTATTTAACATAAGCTGCCCCCCCACCCCCACCCCATCACGACCACCATCTAAAACAGATAAATGACAGCTGCCCCACCCCTTCCCACCAGGCCTGAGTCAAGGTGGGTTTTTTTTCTGAGCCTCAGAAAAGCCATTTGTAAAACCAGGGTTGTGATTAACTGTACCTCAATACCCAATCACCTTGTGATTGACACCCTCAAGACAGGTGTCAGGACTCTGGGAAATACACACACTAAAATGACTTTGTTGGTAAGCCAGCGGGTACTCATTCCACACAGCCCCACCTGCCGGCCCAGAGACCCTCTGAGAAATCCACATAGTGTACACCAAGGAGGGTGACTGAGCCCCTCCACTGGGCAGCAGAAGAGAGCCTAAGGCTGGAGAGATGGGTCAACACTTAGGAGCACAGCTCTCACAAGACGGCAAGACTTCAGTTCCCAGCACCCGTGCTTGACAGCTCATAGCCACCTGTAATTCCAGCTCTGGGGATCTGATACCCTTCTGGATGCTTGGGAAACGCACCCATGTGCACACAACTCCCCTTCCCCGCCCCTGCCACCACCACCATGTGCACAGTAATTAAAAATAAAAGGAGGTCCTGCAGTGTTGAGCGCCTCCCACCCAGAAGAGTTAAGAGAGCTGCACACGGGGCTATGGATGAAGCGTGTGTCCATATGTAAGTGTGGACACAGACTAGATAGAGGGGGTGGGTCTGAGTGGACTGAACTACAACAGTCCTTCATCACAAAACAAGCCCCGCCCCTCCTGGGTAGAGTCGCCTGGCTGCAGATGTGGGCATTGGGAGACACAGGCCAAGGACAGCCCGCTAGTGACAGTGGCTATTTCCATACTGAATTAGACACCTTAGAATCGGAGGGCTGAGGGGACTGGAGCTGCCCAAAGACTGTGTATGCTCAGGGGCTAGCAAGGATAGGATGCCGGAGGGAATGAGCTGTGTGTGGCGCTAGTTACCACGGGGAGTTGTCCTGAGTTCCCATATGGCACTGTTGCCCTCAACAACACACGTGTCCCTCAAACTCCAGAGTTATAAAGTCGTGCTGCAAGGTTAAGGTCAAGTTTTCTCTTCAAATTCAGCGAGGGCTTTGGGGGTGGGAAGGTCTGAACCAGGGAAGGTAGAGAGAAAAGTTGTGGATCCCAGGAACCACCTTACCATGGCAGGGACTGGATAAGCCACTCGAATTCTAAGCCAGGGTCACCAAGCCTTCCAGTCTAGTCTCTGATCTCATACAACTCCAGTTCCCTGGAATGGACTCTTGAGCAGAACGACCTCTGACACCTCTTGCAAAGGGACACAAGGGGAGAGTTGCCTCAAGTCAACATTGCCTTCCTGCTTGGCTATGTCCAAGGTCACCCAAGGGAACCAGACGACTAGGAAAAGACATGGACCTCAGAGCAGCAGCGCTGGAGAGGAGCCATGGGACTCCCCAGAGACAGCCTGACTCACACAAAGCCCAGAGAAGCTGCCCACTACTAAGGTGACACCAGGACAGGCTACCCATTCCTGGGCACACCCTTAGCTTTACCATGTATCCCTCATATCCGATCCTAAAAGTGTGATGGTCCCAGTGGGCCTCAAGGCCTGTGTGAGGCTGTGGAGAATACAGCCAGGGAGGATGTATGATGTTCCTGGGTGCCTGGCACAATAGAAACAAGCAGGCAAACTCTGGAATGTCCATCATGATGTCCACATCTAATGAGCAAGATCTTTTTTTTTTAAATTCTATTTATGTATTTATTTATTTATTTATTATGTATACAATATTCTGTCTGCATATATGCCTGAAGGCCAGAAGAGGGCACCAGACCTCATTACAGATGGTTGTGAGCCACCATGTGGTTGCTGGGAATTGAACTCAGGACCTTTGGAAGAGCAGGCAATGCTCTTAACCTCTGAGCCATCTCTCCAGCCCGAGCAAGATCTTTGTAAATCCCGTTACATCCTAGGTCTCTGCCCCCTGGATACCACTCACCATAGATACCCTATCCAGACTAGTGGTCCCCTCCTCAGGAAAGTCTCTCCACACCCACCTGGACCACTCCCACTATCACATACAGAGGTCTGTATGGGCTTCTCAGTGAGCATCTGTCGTTAACCTGTGAGCATTTGAGGGGAGAACCAGCTGCAGGACTATGAAGAACGTCTATCTTAGAAGAAGGACTCAAAAGTCTCTCATGTTAGCTGCAAGCTGGGATCAGTCCTGGCTCCAGCTGGGGGTTCCTCTATACAAATGGTGCCAATGACCAGGTCTGTGGCCTGCCAGATGATGGGGTGAGTTCCTCAGGACCACGGCATCTAATACAACTAGCCCAGTCCCCCGATACACCTATCCCAGTAAAACCAGAAATCTCTCCTGAGGGGCAAAGACAATAGCAGCTTCCTGGGCCTCAGTGACAGTACAAATATGAACAATACCCTCAATGGTTTTCCAGGGGAGTGAACGAAAGAAAGCTCGGTGTCAAGCACTTAACAGTCCATCAGCAAAGGGGCTTTTGTTATGCTTTGAAGTGCTATGCCCAAGTGTTTCACACAGCACATTCCAACAGAAGGGACAAAGAAAAGGCAAAACTGGTCATTGAGCTCCGGGTGTCACAGAGTCCCATGTGACCTGAGAAATCACTAGTATGTCTGGGACCTTTTCCTCTCCTCCTGGGTTCTACCTGGGCCTATCAAGTGCTGGAAATGCTGGGTGACAGTCAGAAGCCAAGGTCCCATGAGTGCAAGCACCTGCCATAGGGTCCCAGCCAGGGTGGTCAAGTGGCCTCCCCCCATGGTGGGTCACCTCCCCACCAACCAGTTTTACAAGGTATTGCCTTTGACCGCAATACGTGACCACGTCAGCAGGAAAGCAGAGGTTCGGGAGATGCCTGGACTTGGGTTTCCTGCTGTGGAGGCGGCACTGGGGGCCACGGTGAGGAGAGGGTGCCCATTTGGTACCCTGCAGTCTGCCATCCGAGGCTAATCTGCAGGTGAGTAGCTTCCAAGAAGCTGAGTTGGGACTAATCCCTTTCTCTGATTCTGCCATAAGAAGAGGAACGCCATGACCGCAGATCTCCATCACCAACATCCTCCCCAGCTTCCCACAGAAGACCTGTACACACACACACACACACAAGCTTCACCACAAGGGTGAGGTCTCTCTGAACCACCAGGGACTAGCACATGGAAATTCAACAGACATGAGCTGAATGAATTAAGCCCATACTCCTGCTGAGTGTTGAGGACTCATCAATTCGGGGCAGATGGCCAAACCTGGGCTGCTAGGAGCTCATTCGGGTACCAGGCATGCACGCCCAGGCGTAGTGGGATAATGTCACAGCCCCGTCACCCCAGAGAGGACAGAGCGCATATTCTACTGGTTCCCAAAATCCCCACAAGACACAGCTTCAGCTGCCCACAGAGGCAAAGGGTTCCAAATGTTCCCACTCCCACCCTACCCTTGACCCAGCCTTTCCTGGGTCAACTCCCTTTCTGTCTTGAGCCCTGCTCTTGTTAACACCCAAATTAAGAAAACCTCCCCTTGGCATTGAGCATGGTGTGTGGAAGCCAAGCTCTAGTTCCTTGAGAGCCGAGGAGGACTGAAGGACCAAGGACCAAT
Organism: Neodon shergylaensis; assembly: GCA_025134845.1. Taxonomy (NCBI): domain Eukaryota; kingdom Metazoa; phylum Chordata; class Mammalia; order Rodentia; family Cricetidae; genus Neodon; species Neodon shergylaensis. Next base: position 578,401 of record JABTXL010021222.1, on the reverse strand, counting down.
GCTTATCTATGAGTTCCGTGCCCTGCTGCTATGCACAGGCCAGCACCTAGGAGGTGCCCACACGGAGCACGGTGTGGAGTTTGGTGAGTCACTCTGGGAACATCCACTGGCCACAGGATGCCTCAATCTTGTGAGTGCAGAGAAGAAAGCCTGTCCTTGTCCTCAGTGCCCCTCCAGTCAAGCTGGGAGATAAGAGGAAAATGCCTGAGAGAAAGGCATGTGCCACCTCAGGACCTGCCGGGGCACCGTCTAGGGCAGACCTCTGCCTCCCTGAGAGGTGACTTGCCTTGCTATCTTTCATTGTAAACTGACTCCAAGCCCCTCCAGGGTCAGGCTGTGAGAAGCCCCTCTGTGTGCCCCTGGCAGCTGGGGGGTGGGATGGAGGGCTGGCCACCTTAGGTTATCAACAAAGGGTCATTGGTTCACCTTTCAGAGAAAACACTCTCACAGGGATGTGTGTGCTCTCAGATGTGCACGGTAAGCTTGAAGGATAAAAGCTGGCCAAGGCTGGCCACCTTGCCTGCAAACACAGAGCCTGTGTGTCTGACAACAGACCTTCACTGGCACCACTGTCCCAGTAACCAGGCACTTCCTACTAAATCCTGGGCACTTGGGCAGGCCAGTGGCTGTCCAGGGATACTGTGTCTGTCCCTTCGTTTCCTAGATCGGCATAGACCCTGCAGGATTTCTACTCATCTTTTTTTAACTGGATAGAGGCAACAGAAGCAGAAAGGAAGCCACACTCAGTCTGGGTACCAGGCATGTGGATGGACGTTAGAAACTGAGCTGGTACAGGGGAGCCTGAGTTGGTCCCCAGTACTGTGTAAAGCAGCAGGTGTGTGCATGCACAGGATCCCAGCACTGGAGGTCGGGAGTGTAAGGGCATCCTAGCTGTGTAGCCAGTTTAGGCCAGTCTGAGATGCTGGAGCCCAGAGCAGGAAAATGGTAATAATAATAATAATAAAAAAAAAAACAGGGAAGGGAGAGGGCAGGGAAAGAAGCTGAGTCTCAAAGTGGGCCAGCGACCAACCAGGACTGCCCAGTTCACGCCCAGCAAAGAAAACATTGGGGACATTTGGAAAAGCACACCTCTACCAAGTCTCTCCCTGTGGCTTTACAAGGAAACTCCCGCGGAGTCTCCTTTTCCTCCGATAATCCCGGGCAAAGGCAAGTTAAGGAGCTGAGCAGCAAGGAGGGGAAGAACAAGGGAAGGGGGGCCAGCAGAGTGACCCCCTCCCAGGAAAGGGCCCTGAGAGCTACTACGGAGAGTCAGGGCAGTTTCCAACGCTAACCTTCAGATGAAAGTGTACCCTTCAATTAAATGTTGAAACCGTGTTTTCTCATACTAAATCACTGAAGCGTTTGCGCATTCCTTGAATATCTCGGGGCACTGTTCATTTTTATTTATTGTTGTAACCCAATGCCCTCAGCAGTGTGAATGGTGCTATTCGAGGGAAACTTGTTTTGCAAAGGGGAAAGCTGTCCCAGGCCTCTTAAAAGGTTCATTATGTGCAGGGTAACTGGGCTCTATTAATGATCCCGGACTATATGGGTAGGGCTTGCTTCCCTGGGAGCGTTCTATTTTCCGCCCTTCTGTAAACAGGTCCTCTACACAAATGCTTTGATATTCAACTCCTCCCCGGCTCCCCACCACCACCACTCTTCCCTGAGCCTACTCCTCTGGAGGAGGGCGGAGTGCTGGAAAGAAAGAAATCATCGTGCACAGATTTTTTCAATTAAGCCACGCTTGGTGCCAAAATATATGGATCCCACTAATAGCCATAAGTAATCTGAAGGTCTTTCCCCCAAATATTTTGATTATTTTACAAATCCCCCAAGGAATGTGCTCTTAGGGTGATTTATGGTGCCTGGGGAGGCTTGTGATTAGAGGGGGGAGATCTGGCTACAGCAAGGCCGGGTTAGGATGTGGGGCTGGCTAGGTGCCAAGCTCGGGAGAAGTGGGGCTCTCAGGGGAGATAGATGGCAGGTCACCTCTGCAAGGGTGAACAGGATGAGGGGCAGAGGGTCTGAAAGGGACAGATGGGTGTAAACAGTGGCCAAAGAATTGACAGCCGAGGCAGAAGCGGCCACCACAGACAGTCCCTGATGGTCCAGTCATCCGAAAGCCCGTGGAGTCATTGCTTTGTTCGTTTTTGTTTCGTTTTGACACAGGGTCTCTCTAAGTTGCCCAGGCTGGCCTCTTGTGGCAGGTGCCACCACGTTTGCTTGCACTTGTGCATTCTTCGTGTGGGAATGTATTGGGGGAGGGGCTGCACATGCATGTGTGTCTATGTGTACGCATGTGCACATGTACATGTGTATATAGAAGCCAGAGATCAACTCCAGTGTCCTTCCTCGGGAGCCATTCATTTTGTCTGTGTGTGTATGAGTTCTTGTTGCGTGCATGTGTGTATATGTATCTACACATGTGTGTACACATGCTTGTGTATGAAGACCAGAGGTCAATTTCGTGTCTTCTTCAATTGCTGTCTACCTATTTTTTAGATAATGGTCTCTCAGGCAACCTGGGGCTCACCGAGAAGCTAGCAGGTCTCAGGGATCCTCTCATTCCCCATCCGCCTATACTGGAATTACAGGGGCGCGCATGCCTGGCCTTACCTCTGTGGGTGCTGGTGTTCATGCAGGCACAGTAAGCTCTTTCCCAGTGAGGCACCACACTTACATTATGAGTTGGGACTTTCTGCTGAACCGCTGTAGAACTAGACCTCTCACTTTCCAACTCAGTAGAAAAATAGAATATACCTATTTATTTATTTATTTGGAGGCCCTGGCCTGTGTCTGAAGGTCAGAGGACATCTGATGGGAATTGGTACTCTCCTACTATGTGTATTTCTGGGACTGAATTCAGAAAGTCAGGCTTGGCGCCCTTGCTGGATGCACCTTTACCATCTTGCCAGCCCATTTTTTTCAGTTTTTAATCAACAGCTACAAATAAGGGGGAAACACAGAGGCTGGGAAAGCTGACTTGGAATTCAAGCTCCCCACGAATGATTTTCACATGAACAGCAATGCCGGCACACAGATTGGGAGGTCCCCATGGCCAGGTGGCTCTGCCAACAACACCTCCCAACTCTCAAGGCTCCCTCCACCTAAGCCCCAGGAATTCCTAGAGAAGAAATGGGCTGGGACTCACAAAGATTGGCCAGGACCCACGAGTTAGTCTGGACAAATGGTTCCCACTATGAACACCTCGCCAGCCAGAGAGACATAGCCATCCACGTCCCAGAAGGCTCACCCTGTAGCCCCTTCAAACCATGCAACCTCTGGCCAGGCCATCCTCTTCCCACTAGCCAGACAGAGAAAAGATTCTTTGTTCCTTCCTCTTGGCTGAGGGCTACCCTTGAAGAGCAATGGGACAAGCTATAGTAACTGGATTACTCTGTAAAATGAAAATCAGCCAGAAGGAATATCACATATTAGTGCTGTTATCCCAATAACTAACATGCTAACTGTCCCAACACACAACATCCTGGGAAGTGGTTTAAATATTTCTATCCCTATTTAGATTTCAAAATAATGTTGACCCGGAAAGCCCATGGGTCCCTGGGTCCACACAGCAACCCGAGGGATTCTTCACATTCAAATCTGCCTTGACGTTTAGGGGATCCATGCTGAGGCGCTTGCTGCACTCACAAGAGGATCACTGACCATCAGACTCACAAGCCAGCCTCTGTCAAGACACTTTTCAACTGAAACTCTTCTTCACCTGCCTCCAAGCCTGAAATCAGTCACAGCTGAAAGCAGCCGCAAGCCCAGATATAAAAACCAAGGTAGTCACTGCATCTCCTTCCCACACTCAAATGATGTCCCGAGATGGCACCCTCCCCAAAGGAAGTGATTCTTTTGTAGGTCTCTCCATGAAGCTCTTGGTATCCTGGAACTCACTCTGTAGACCAAGCTGGTCTGAACTCTCAGAAACCCACTTGCCTCTGCCTCCCTGGTGCTGGGAATAAAGGTGTGAGTCACTCGCCTGGCTCTGTTTCATTTTCTGAGAGAGGGTCTCATGTAGCCCTGGCAAGCCTTGAGTTTGTTGTGTTGATGGGCATGACCTTGAACTTCTGATGCTCCTGCCTCCACACGCCCAGGGTTGAGATGACCTGGGCTCATCTTATGTGGTCGGAGGCCAGAGCCAGGACTTTGTTCATACTAGACAAGCGCACTACCAACCGAGCTACATCCCCAGACCCAGGACTGACGTTTTAAACAATTTATTTTTTATGTGCACGGGTATTTTGCCTGGTATGTCTATGCACCATGTGCATGCAGTGTTTATGGAGGCCAGAAGAGGGCATCTGACCATCTGGAACTGGAATTACAGTCTGCAGCGAGCCACCAAGTGGGTGCTGGGAATCCAACCTGGGTTCTCTGGCAGAGCAGCCAGTGCTCTTGACCACTGAGCTGGAGGTCTGTACACAGCCCCGTCTCCAGTCCATGTCCCACCCCATCCCAGGGCTATGCCGGAGAGGAACAGAAACATGTGCTCAGCACACAATAGGCTGCAGGTAGGGACCTTGAGGATGCAGAACAAAGAGCCAGCTTGCGGGGAGGGAGACCTTTACTTCCAGAAACTCACATGACAGTCTAGTCACATCCTGCATCCTACACCCTACACGCAGTCCCACGTGTCTTTTGAAAGCTTCCAAGTCTGTTGGGGACAGAAAACCCCAGCCTTGCAAACATGTAATAGGGCAGGAGTCACGGGCTGTGTGGCTGCCATGCCCGCTTCTTTTACCATCCAGCCTGCTCCATTGCCCCTGCCTCGATGCCCTCCAGCAGATCACAGGAGCTGCCAGCCAGGCACCTGTAAAACTCCTGAAGGCCACACCTTTTGCTTGGAGTGGGCCTTTGGCTCCGGCTCCAAACTTGACTACAGGGAGTGGTATGACAAGGAGTGCCTCGGGGCTGTGGAGGGACTTCAGGGGCCTTCCCACCAGATACAATGCGATCATCACTATGGATGAAAACAGACGTGGGAAGAACACAGAGAGCATTGACTACCAGCTAGTCCCTGTCCTTCAGCATTCAGGGCCCAGAAAAGGAAAAGGACTTACCCAAGGTCACACAACAACCTGGAGGCGGAGGCTGGGTTACAGTGCACTTTCCTAGCCTTTCTCCTGTAGCTACGTTCTGTGTCAAGAACCCTGAGAAGGAGGGGTGAATCTTAGGAGAGAGTAGGGAGCTACTGGGAGCTGCTTTAATGAGGCCGGGTGGGTGAGAAGACTCCCCTGGTGGAGTCAGGAGCTGAGGCAGAAGGCATACCAGCCTAAAGACTCCAAAAGACGGGGCTGGGGTCTGGGGAGAGGGATAACTGGTTAGAACTTAAGATTTCCAAAGCAGGATGCTTGACTGGGGCCACTCTTCCCGAAAATAAACAGCACACGATCTTATTCAAAACAGAGGGGCCAGGGGAGGGGCTGGACTGCCATGTTCTCCCCGCTGGAGGTGGGAGGAGAAGGCAGCAAGAACCAGGGCTGGACAGCAAAAGACCCTCACCCCAAGTCACCTAGGGAGCTGGAGTCTTGCCAAATCAACTCTTTCCCTACCACCTCCTGACCACAGGTATCCAGACTCTTGGTCCCAAACTAAATAACAAAAAGAAAAAAAAAAGAAAAAAAAGAAAAAAAAACCCTGCCCCAGAACCAAGACCAAACCTCTTAAATATAAAACAAAGGAACAAACAAAAGTAAAGCTTAGTCAAGCCCGGGCTCAACGCTCAGGCCCTACATTGACGTAGAGCAAGGACAGGGGAGTGTAGCAAGCAAGCAGCCCAACATAGTGGCCCATCCTGTGTTCTTTCCTAGTCTACTCTTCACCCCTTTCTTGAACTATGGATGCTTGCCCACTCAGCCAGTAACTGGGCAGTGACCAGACTTTTGGCTTGATGAAGTCATGAACAAGACAGCCTGCAATTAGGAGCTTGCTACTGATGAGGCTGTCTATGCAGCCCTAGCCAGATGCCAGGGACGGAGATGCAAGGTGGATGTCCGTGGGTCTGCTGTGGTCCTCCTGCAGGCAGGTGGAAGCCACCTGAGGCCAGAGGCCAGGTAGGAGCCCTGTGACATATTCCCAGGGGCCTGGCCTAGCAGGCTGTAGGGCATTTGCTCAAAATCTGGGAGCGGACTATTTACCCAATGCCTCCCTTCCTCTGGCAGGAAGTAGCTCCCAGAGCACTGGTTTTTATTTTTTAAAAATTTTCCCCCAACCCTTTCTGGGTTCCTGGTTTGGAAATCGCAAAGGATTGAGAATTACAGGACCTGGGTCCTCTCTTCCATCGCTGCTGGGAGAGAAAACGGATGCAGCTTTTCAGGAGGGCACTTTGGCCCTAAATGTGCATGATCTTTGACATGGCAATCCCATTTCTAGGAATTTATCCGAAGGAAACTGTCGGTGATTTGGATTTGAGTGCAAGCATGCTTGACCAGAGGTTGTGTTCATGGTCTGGAGAGAGAGAGAGAGAGAGAGAGAGAGAGAGAGAGAGAGAGAGAGAGAGAGAGAGAGAGAGAGAAGGAGGAGGAGGAGGAGGAGGAGGAGGAGGAGGAGGAGGAAGAGGAGGAGGAAAGGGGGGGAACAAAAAACAAAACTCTGTCCCCTCTAAAAGCCCAGAGCTGAGGGACTGGCTGAGTAAACACGCCGGGTGCATGAGAAAGAATACTAAACAGCCATTGAAGGTCACAGGGAATATGTGTTAAATTAAGGAAATGTCCTCAATATGGCCGAAAGGAAAGGCGCCGCAATGTGTAGGCTTCTTCTTTCCACATATCAACGTATGGAAAACAGCACACCTCCCCAGCTCATGTTTTAACTTCCTTTTTTTAACTCCTTTATTCACTGAGAAGTAAGATGACGAGAAAAAAATATTCCAAATAATTATAATGACAACAGGATTATTTGCTTTCAGAGTAACAAGAGTTGAGGGGAGCTTGTTTTTCCTTTAGGCTTCTCTTGCTTTCTAAATGTTCCGCATTAATCACAAATTACAAGAGAAAAAAAGGAGAGAGGAAGAGGGGAGAGAGGAAGGGATGGAGGGAGGAAGACTAAGGAATGAAGTGTTGGTCGCTTACACGTATAATCCCAGCACCAAGGAGCCAAGTTCAAGGTTATGCCCAGCTACACAGTAAGTTTGAGTGTAGTCTGAACTATGTGTGAACTTGTCTGGGGGAAAAAAAAAATAAGAGGGCTAGGTAGGCTGGAGATGATTGTCCAGGCAGGGAATCCAGGTCGGATTCCCTCTTCTGATCTCCTTGGGTTAGTGTGCGTACACTGCATACAGACATATACCCTGGGACACACAGACATACTCATAAAAATAAATAGGGTTAAGGTGGTGGTTCAGTGCTCAAAAACACTTGCTAGGAGAACCAGAGTTTAGATCCCCAGGACCAACAAATAAAAAACCTAAAAGCTGAGTAGACACGGCAACCCTGTAATCCTGGTACTGAGAAGACAGACAGGAGATCCTGGAACAAGCTGTCCAGACCAGCCCTATCGGGAGCTCTTGGTTCAACAAAGACCTTACCTCAATAAATAAGGAAGAGAACAACTGAGGAAGACCCGATATAAACCTCAGGCATCCACACACATGCACACACATGTGCACATACATATACACACATACAGTAAAAGAAAATTCTACTGGTTCATGTGTTAACTAGAAGGAAACTTAGGGCCTCACAGACAAGGACGACCCAGAAGGGAATTCTTGCACAAGGCCTTTCCTATGCCATCACGTTCGAGACTCATAAAAGCCCTTCCAAGTGCACACCCATTTAACAGATGCAAAATCTGACTTGATGCCAGCTCAGAGGCCACCTGCTCACCTTCTGAGCCCTGACACCTGATGCTCCAAGAGAACACAGCACAACAGACCTGCTGTATTGGTGTGTGTGTGTGTGTGTGTGAAGGGGGAATGGTATTAGGAGAAAAACACCCTATCCAGAATTGCCATTCTCCTCCTGAAGGCAGGGGAGACTCTCAGAACCGGGGGTCAGGTGGGGGTAAGGGATGAGGGGGTAGGGGCTCTGCTAGCTGGAGCAGCTGGAGCACCACCTTCCCTGGGCAACTTCTATACCATAGGCACCATAGGCATTGATGACTCACAGAAGACCAGGAAGAAAGGATATTATACAGATGTGGAAACTGAGACCCACAGAGGAAAAGATTAGGTAGCCAAGGTGTGGGCCCTTAGCAAGGCTGAGATCAGAAAAGTTTGACAGGAGGACCCCTGAGCTCTGAGGACAGGCTGACACACCATGCCCTGCTAGGGACAGGCTGGGTCCCACTCTGGGAGCTACCAGTTACTAGACAGGGGACCACAGTACTACTAGGGCTGACTTATGTGGGGTCTGGCCGCCTAAGAAGACCAAGCCGACGGGAGAGGGGCTGTCCTGGTGAAGAGCAATACACATTCTAGCACAGGACAGGGCTTGCGACATCATCTGCTGGATGCTGAGGGTGCGTGGGGGTAAGACGGTGTCCCTTTCACTGACAAGATGGGAGCTAAGGTAACTTAACTCCCCAGGCAGCTAGTGGGACTTGCATTGAGGCAGGTGGAACTCTGCAAGTTCAAGGCCAGCCTGGTCTACAGAGTTCCAGGACAGCCAGGGCTACACAGAGAAACCTTGTTTTGAAAAACCAAAAATAAAATAAAGAACTCAGCTGTCTTGCGCTAACAAACTTAACCCACGAAGCCATCTCACCCACCCTTAACTTGCAGTTTTTAAAACTGCCCCCAAACTGCACACTCCTGAGCTCTACCCTGGAGACTGAGTCCACAGACCTTGGCCTGGTACTCTGCATGGAACATCGGCTTCCAGGTAGACCGAGGAGCCCTGCCTGGCCGGGGTGGGATTTGTGCATGGGATGTGGGGAGAGCCTAGCACTGGTAGTGATCACCTGATCGCTCAGCTGAGCTCTACCCTGCTGTGGCCTGGTTCTCAACACATACTTCTTTGGGCTCCTGCAGCCACATCGGGAACTGTGGCCCTTTTAGGAAGATCACTCCAACTGGGATAAACGGTCAATGTGCAGCGTCCCTTCTGAGGTCTCAGGAAGGAGCCTCAAAACCTCACTGCAGATAGCCGGACTGGTGGGGTGCCCTGCCGGGCACTGTGCTTGCCAGGCTTGCACTCTTGCTCTTCCCCCTTTCTCTTTTGCAAAATTCTGGCTTTAGAATAAGGCTTTGCTACTCACTAGCTCCGACCTTTGTCGAGTTCCCTCATATTTCTGAGTCTTGATTTCTCACCTATAAAATGATATGATAAAGACAACCTATCTAGGGGCTGGCTCAACGGTTAAAGGAGCTGGGTCTGGTTCCAAGAAGTCACATGGCATCTCACAACAGCATGGGACTCCAGTTTCAGGGGATCTGATGCCCTCATTTGGCCTCCCTGGCACCTGCACATGCATGGTGAACACACACGGGCACAAACACATAATATCCAAAAATTAAATTATTAAGAAAGACGGCCTGTCTGGTGGGTCCTTGGGAAAGACATTTGGAATATGCCCTCGGTGTTCAGTCAGTCCTGTGCCAGGTACATGTAAGTGCTTCAGTAGTTAAGGCCCTGACTTTTGGTTACATCCCCTTTCATGCACAGGAGCAAACAACCCTGCTGATATCGGTTGGCCTGAACTACAGTCAACTCCATAGCAAATGAGTGAGCCAGTCTTGACCCCTTCCTTCTGCTCACACTTCTGTGGGGACCTAAGGCCACCCAGTATCTGACTCGCAAGTCCCCTTGAGGGTGGAGTGGCAGAGGTGCTAGGGAGGGCTCCGTTGTTGCTGGGAAATCGGCAGTACTATTAGCAGTGAGCCTTAGCCGTGTCTCTTTCCAGCTGCCAGGCATTTATGAGGCTGGCTGTGTGCCGGTGGCTGGAGGACTCCAATGGTCCTCCTGTCCCTGCCTTCCGGATGGAAATAATTTGTGTTTGAGAAATAACGACAATAACAAAAATCTCCATCTCCTTTGAACTTTGGCTCCTTCAGGACCAGGTGGGGGAAATGGCGGATGTATGTGGGCTCTCTCTAGAGGCAGGTGGGGGAGAAAGTTCCCCAGCCCTCACTCACCACTCCTGCTGGCCCCTGGCTGATCTGTGGCATCTCAGAGCCCACACTGGAGCCATTTGGACTCACTGCACAGAACTTCCCTTCTTTCCTTAAGCCCTGCCCTTAAAGAAGTCTATCCTTAGAGCCCTGGGCCATAGCAGAGCAAAGCCATCAAAAGCAATGTTTATAAAAAGTGTAATGACAGCAGTGGTGGCGCACACCTTTAATCCCAGCACTCCAGAGGCAGAGGCAGGTGGACCTCTGTGAGTTTGAGAATAGTTTGGTCTCCAGAGCGAGTGCCAGAACAGGCTTCAAAGTTACACGGAGAAACCCTATCTTGAAAAAACAAACAAATTAAAGAGAGAGAGAGAGAGAGAGAGACAGAAGAAAGGAAGGAAGGAAGGAAGGAAGGAAGGAAGGAAGGAAGGAAGGAAGAAAATAGCAACAAGGAATACATTTATATAATGTTAAGGAGAACACAACATTGTATGTATATATGTGTTTTGTGGGGTGATCAGTTCTTTTATCTGTTTGTTCACTGTGAGGACAGTGATCAAGCCCAGGGCCTCACGTATGCTAGGCAAGTGCTAGTCTGCTGAGCGACATCCCCAGCACCAAAACTGTACTTTTTTAAAACAAGGGGGAAAAGTTAAGCAGAAAAAGTCAAAAGACCCTTAAGAACGATGCTGTTTCCAGAGTCTGATTCTGGGAGTTCCCAACATCTCCTGTCTTGTGTCCTTTCCCTTCCCTGCATCTCTCGGCACTTTCTAGACTTCCCAACTTCCTCTAAGCAACAATAAAACAGAGCACGTCAAAATGGCGGACCTGCCTGCACTCTCCACCCACCACACACCCTTGTAGACAGAAGGCCTGCATAAACTCTCTCCAGGAACTTCCGGGAGTTGGACACTCACATTCACAGCCTTCTCCAGTGTTCCAGAGGCTACAAGATGGAACAATCCATTCCTGGGTTTCACCTGTAGCCGCGAGAGCTTTAGCTTTCTCAAAGCACCCCAGGATCCAAAGAAGGATGGCGACGAATTCACTACAGTAACTCAAGAGTCATCTTGGCTCCCTCTGCTCATGGCCTTGCTCCGAAAGTGAAGAGTCTCCCCAGCTGTCAAACTGTCTATCTAGACAAGCATTCAGCGAAGATACACACTCAGTCCATCAGAGACCTCTTCCCTCTTCCCACCCCAGGCAGTCATCACCAGTTCTTACGATGATGCCAAAAAAGGAGTATGTCAGTCTATTTGTAGTCTGTAATGTCCTATTGGCCCCAGGATTGTCTATCCCTTTTCCCCAAGGATAGGAGCTCCCCAAGGACAAGAACTTTTTAAATTACTTCTTAAATTTGGGGATGGAAAGAGTATATATAACATTTGCATGGGGGGGGGGGGTGTCAGAGGACAACTATTTTGCTTTTGCTCTTTTGTTTTTCCCCACTGAGGCTTTGGGGCCTGTCCTGGAACTCACTCTGTAGACCAGGCTGGCCTCGAACTCACAGAGATCTGTTTGCCTCTGCCTCCTGAGCGCTGGGATTAAAGATGTGTGCCACCACTGCCCAGTTTACTTTTGTTCTTGAGGCAGGGTCTCACTATGTAGCCCTGGTTGACCTGGGACTTTCTATGCCTGGTCTACAGAGATCCACCTGCCTATGCCCCCAAGTGTTGGGATTACCAGAGAACAATTGCAGCGCTTTGTTACCTTGTATACCAGCTGTGTATATAGGAAGACTTTCTCAGAGGACATTTACACAAAGTATACATTACAGACACAGGAAAAGTTGACAAAAGAATGACAACAGCAGGGCAGGGCACTAAGTAGTGAGGCCAGCAGAGTCTGGGAGATGCTGGCAGAGCCTGATGTCCTGGCAATTTGAGGCAAAGTCCACATACAGGGAACCCTGATGAACTTTTCCCTTCTCTTCTTGTGGACCTTTGGGATGATGCTAAATTGGGAAAGGGTGTGAGTTCCCAAGAGGCTGGAGCTCCAGCCCATCCCTAGCACATTCCTGGGCACAAACTAGGGCAGGGGCTTCAGGAAATTTCTAGAGGTTCCTTCTCCCCCACTGGTTTTCCCTTCTACATTCATACATGACAGAATCTGAATCCTCAGGCCAGGAATCCTTAGACTAGGTCACTCTAGGTGACCCCTTAGAGTCACCTGCAGAACTCACCCACCTGAGGGGACAAGGGCAGAGAGGTGTACTGCAGAGGTTCTGCTTTCCATAGGTGTCTGAGGTGAGGCTCAGACATGGCCAGAGGACCCTTGTGGGGTTCTGCCGCCAGGAGGTACAAAAAGACAACACTCCATAAACCATGTGTGGGGTCTGCATCCGTCAGTGTGTCTCAGCCCCATGCTTTGTAAATCAGACGGTCCGGGAAGGGCTGTCAAATACTCAAAAGGCTATGCAGGCAAACTGTGAGTCTCCAATGTTCAGTGAAGAACATTCTAGTATCGCTGTTCCAAACACTGTGGGGGACATGCCTATGCAAATTGTTTTCATTGATAATCTCAGATTCAGTGCCAGTGGGAGCAGGTTGGGGTGGTACACGCCTGTAATCCCAGCATTTAAGAGGTAGAGGGAGGAGGATCAGGAATTCAAGGTCAGCCCAGGCTACCTGAGGTGCTGTCTTTAAAGGAGTGGTGGAGGGAGCCCCTGGAGAGACAGCTCAGTGGGTAACATGCACAAGTATGAGAACTCGAATCTGCATCCCCATAACCACCAAAATAAAATCCAAGCAACAAGGCATGTCCCGGTCATCCCAGCACTGGGGTGCCAGTCTGGCAGCTTTGGGTTCAGTGAGAGACTCTGCCACAATAAATAAACTTATAAATTGAAGGAAGACACCTGACAGCCAACTTCCCGTGCATGTATGGGAAAGCTTCTCCCTCACCTGTCACCACGCACCTCATATGAATACACACCTTAAAATAGAAGTGGGCAGCCTGTATTTATATGCTAATCCTACACCTAGGACTTCATGGGTCTCATCTGAGTCTCCCTTTGGTGAAAGGAGAAGGAAGGAAGCTCCATAGGACATCCCTGCTGCCTCCTTACTCTTAAAACTTTGCTTCAGGAGAGAATTTTGTGTTTTCAGGCAGGGTCCCTTGTAGCTGAGGCTGGCTTTGAACTCACATCCTCTAGCCTAACTTCCCAAAAGCTGTTTTCACCAGTGTGAACACCAAGCCCAGCAGGGAATGAGGTTTAGATGTCCTTACTGATCTTGCTCCAGTCTCTCTCTGGTAGGGGAAGAAGTCATAGCTCCCAGCGATGCCAAAGGACAAAGAGCACGGGTCAATAGGCAGGCGCCAAGCCATCTACTTTTGCTCCAGTCCAGTCCTGGATGACGGCAGAACTGTGCTGTCCAGCAGGCTGTGGTCACTGCGGGCCCCGCCTTTCTTATATGAATCAAAAGCTCCGGGACAATGAGTGTCCTGACATCCTCCTGAGTGCTGCCAAGGCCCCAGCTTTCCTGTTCTCGAGAGTCCACGCCAGCACACTATCCTGCTGGTTAAAGCCCCTGTGGCCTTCTGCCTGGACCTGAGACAAGACGATCTACCCTCTGCCACACAGTAAACCTGTGACATCAAAAGGCAGCTTGGGTGGTAGAAGCAAGTATGGAAAAAATACACCAGGGAGAGAGAGAGATGGCTCAGAGGTTAACAAGAGTGCTTGTTACTCTTGCAGAGGACTAGTATCCAGTTCCCAATATTCCATGGTAACTCCAGTTCCAGAGGATCCAATGCCCTCTCCTGACCCCTATGAGCACCGGGCATGCATACGGCACACACACACATGCGGGCACATAAAATTTAAAAATCTGAAAAAGGGAAAAGAAAAGAAGAGCACACCAAGCACAGCGAGCGAGATGGCTCAGTGAGTAAAGGCACTGGCCACCAAGGTTGACAACTAGAGTTCTGTCCCTGGGACCCGAACGGTAGAAGGAAAGAACTGACTCCCACATACATACCATGGCACATGTACACACACACATGCAAATAAATAAATGTAACCTAGAGAATATTTGAATATTTAAATAGACCAAAGCTACCACTGATACCACTTTAGAGTTTATTCCTATGGCAGTAGGTGTACCCACAAAACCGTACAGCCAGCACCACTCTCTGTCTCCAGAGCCCCTTGCTCTATTAAGGCGCCACGCTCCACTGCAGTTTTGGAGTTTGGATAACTGGGGGCTGGGAGACAGTTCCAACAGTACAACACCTGCCGTGCAAGAATGAACAAAAGTCTGACGCAATGGGCACACTTGCATGCTTGATGTAAGATGGGGACAGAGACACACAGAGACAGGACGCAGGGGAACCACGGAAGCTCTCCAGCCAGCTGGCCTAACCTACTTGGTGAAGTTCCAAGCCAATGAGCAACCTTATTTAGAACAAAAAGTGGAACCCCAAGGTTCTTCTCATGTTCACCCTCCGATATACATAGACACACACGTGAGCACACACAGTTGGGTTTGAATCACAGTTCCTTCACTCACTCCCAGAGTGACTAGAAGGTGAGCGACACCCTTCTGGGTTTCAACTTCTTCACCTGTAACGTGGGATAACTCAGAGGTGCCAATGCAAGTCAAGACTAAAGGGCAGTCAGCAAATGTTTAGAGCCACTTCTGGCCTTTTGAAGTGAAGGCCAAGCGAGGGCCCTCACCAGCCCTTGTCTGCCTCTCTGTACCCTGTCTGCCAGGTTCCTGGGACTTCTGTGGAAACAAAGGAAGGGACAACTGCCTCCCTTCCCAGAGGTGGAGCAAAAGAGGCCAGTCCTAACAGGTCCCAGTGTTTTCCCCAGCCCTGTCCAGAGCCCCATTCCAAACCAAAGAGTTACAAAGGCCTTTAAACTCCACACTCAGTACCTCAGGGTGAGGTCAGCCAGAATCCACTTTTCCAAGCCTGGGCTTTTAGATTTTGATAACACTCAAACATAACTGGCCACTTCTGAGTGTCAGCAATCCTGGAAGGGCCTCAGGCCTCCTGGTTGCCAGCACCTATGGCTACCTCTGGCCTCAGAGTCTCCTTCTGGCCCTACAAAGGGATATATGTCCCTTCAAAGCAGGGATAAAGTGGAGGGAAAGGAGATAGACCTCTTCCATCAGTCACTATGCCACTAGGCTAAGACTCTGCCCTTTCTGATCCATGGAAGAAGGAGAAAATTCCAAAATAAGGTCTTAGCCATTCTCCAGACCTGACAGCCTGAGCTGTCGTCTATCTGGGACCCACACGGAAGAAGGAGAGAGCTGACCCCCACAGTTGTCCTATGACCTCTACACATGTACTAACCGTGGCAGCGCACCCCCACATATACACGCACAAAAAAAAAAAAACACACAGTTTTTTAAATGTACTTCTAATGACTAGTAGTATGTAACTGGAAAACATTTGTGGTTTTTGTTTTTGAGGGGGATGGGTTGTTGGTTTTGGAAGGTTTTGTTTGAAGACAAGGTAGTCTAGTCCAGGCTGCCTCTGAATTTGCTATGTACAGAAAATGACCTTGAACTTCCTTGAACTTGTGATCCCCCTGACTCTACCATCTAGTTCTAGGACTTTGTGTGAGAGCTATCACATCTCGCTTCTGCAGAGCTGGGGACTGAACGCTGGGCTTTGTGCGTGCCAGGAAAGCACTCTACCCACCAGAGTGCTGACCATAGCCCAGTCTCATACTCATAGTTGGCTTTTGACAAAGATACCCACCAGTGTAATTCCCAAGAAGACAGAGTGTCTTTTTGAATCAATGGTAGGAGATATTCATTTAAAAAAATCTACACCTGCTGGGTGGTGGTGGTGCACACCTTTAAACCCAGAACTTAGGAGGCAGAGGCAGGAGGATCCCTGAGTTCAAGGCCAGCCTGGTCTACAGAGTGAGTTCCAGGACAGCCAGTACTACTATTACTACCCTGTCTTTAAAAAAATGTCCAGACCTCCCTCTCTCTCTCTCTCTCTCTCTCTCTCTCTATATATATATATATATATATATATATATATATATATATATATATATATATTTACTCTTTATACAAAAATCAATTCATCATAGATTATATAGATGCCTAAACACAAAACAAAAGTCTCCAGAAGAAAATCTGGTGGCCCTGAAGTTTGGAAGAGCCCTTCAGAAGGCAAGAAAAGCACGAGATGGAACAACTGAGAAAGTGAACGTCAACAAAATTAAAACCTTCTGCTCTTCAAAAGAAACCATGAAGAAAATGGAAAGACAAGCCATAAGCTGAGAGAAAATATCTGCAAACATCTTCCACACGGCTGATACCTAGAATATATAAATAACAGCCTAAGTCAATAGGCATACGATACAATATAAAAAGTCATATAAAGATCTTAATAGATACGTCACCCAAGAAAACACACCAGTAGGAAAGTTGGACCCTTACACAAGTGACATGAACCCTGGATTTCATGAGGAAACCCAAAGACAATGTTTGTTTTGTTTGTTTGTTTGAAATGGCTCACACAGCCCAGGCTAGCCTAAACTTGAGGCGGTAGAGGATGACCTGGTGTAGTGATATTTCATTTGTATTTGAATAAATAAAGCTTGCCTGAAGTTCAGAGAGCAAAAGAGTTGCACTGATCAGCCTTACAGACCAGGCAGTGGTGACACACACCTTTAATCCCAGTAGCCATGCTAGTTTGCCATAGAAACCGGGTGGTAGTGGTGCACACCTTTAATCACAGCCCTAGAGAGGAATACAAGACAGGAGGAGACAGCTCTCAGTCACAGTCTCATTCTGAGATTCCTGGAGGCAGATCGCCATTTTGAACTGAGGTAGAGGTAAGAGCCAGTGGCTGGCTGTTTGGCTTTTCTGTCTGACCTTCAGGTTGAAGCCCAATTTCTGTCTCTGGGTTTTTATTAATTGTGCTACAACCTGGAACTGATTCTCCTGCCTCTACCTCTCCGTGCAGGGATTACAGGCAGGAACCTCCTGCCCAGTCCTACTTAGTGTTTCAGATGCTTGGGTATTAACTCATTGTATTGTATACACACATCAAGCCTATATAAGAGTACTTTATGACTACACTTCCCTAGTAGCCCTATTTTCTATCTTAATTGTGCGGTAATGGTTATAAAGGGGCAAACTTCATGCAACAGGATACTTCAAAACAAAGCTTCAGGAACACACAATGTGCCAGGCGGTGGTGGCACACTCCTTTAATCCCAGCCCTCGGGAGGCAGAGACAGGTGGATCTCTGTGAGTTTGAGGCCAGTTTGATCTACAAGAGCTAGTTCCAGGACAGCTCCAAAGCTAGAGAGAAACCCTGTCTCAAAAAACCACCATACAATGTACCTTACCTGGGCCAAACAAACCCTGCTGGCTCCAGACGACTTGGTTTGTTTTTCTAGCTACAGGTGAACCGAGTGATAGAGTCTAGGGGCCATGCCAGCCTAGAGAGGTACAGTGTCTTTCCAGGGTTACAGGCTCTGGAGACAGGTGGATCTGGGTGCAGGTACCAGCTACCCTACTCACTTGTCAACCTTGGGCACCTTACTTCTTCATTCTGAACCTTGGTTTTCCTTCCATAAAATGGACACAAATAACTATCGGACCTATCTTATTAGGAGCGAGTAAGTGTGCAGAATAAGAAACACAGCAAGATGTCTGCCCCTCGTTCTGTACTTGTTCACTATGATACAGCTGCTGTGACCATCGTGACTGCATCAAAGAGCAATCTAGTCATAGGGGAGCGACTGAACCACACCTCCAGCACGAGGTGTTGCCAAAGGGCAGAAGCGGACCCAGGTCCTGCCCAAAAGCCATGCATTGTCTCGCAGGAGACAGAAGGTCTATACAATGTCAGTCCTCTGCACAAGCACAGTAGAAATAGAACAGCCACTAAAAGCACAGAAAAGAGAAGCCATTGAGGGCTGCAGTCTGTGAAGACTTCCTGGAAAAGGAGGGTTTTTAGTAAACTTCAGAACCAAATTAGGAATTGTGGAAATCTCTTAGCAGGTAAAGTGTAAGCAACACACAAGAAACTGAGTTCAAATCTCCACACTCAAGTAAAAGTTGAGGGTGCTGCCATGCACATACACCAGTGTACTCAGAACCCCCATCCTGGAGCAGGGGAAGTGAGCAAAACCAGGCAGACCCCAGAGGTTTAAGATCCAGCCTGAAAGAGAGTCAGCTCCAGCCAGAGCAGCGAAAGACTGTCTCAGAAACTAAGGTGGGTGGCGAAGCCATAGAAAACATCTAGCATCCATCTCTGTACATCATGTACATCAGCGCACACACACATGCAAGAATACC
Organism: Neodon shergylaensis; assembly: GCA_025134845.1. Lineage (NCBI taxonomy): Eukaryota > Metazoa > Chordata > Mammalia > Rodentia > Cricetidae > Neodon > Neodon shergylaensis. The sequence continues at coordinate 560,056 of JABTXL010021222.1, read as the reverse complement.
ACACACACACACAGGCAAAAAGAGAAAAAAAACCATACAGAGTCTGAGGATGTGGCTCAGGCAGTAGAGTGCTTGCCTAGCATGTAGAAAACCCTTGGTTTTCTCCTGGGCAGTCGCGATGAAGCTCTGACCCAGGATGGATGTAGGCTAGAATCTTCCCGGCAAGCGCACCTCGGTGCTACACACATTAATAGAAATGGGCCAGGCAGTGTTTAAATGGAAAAAAAAAAGGAAAGGAAAGGAAAGAAAACCCTGGGTTAGATCCACAGATCATGGAAAGCTGGGTGGGCACAGTGGCACAAGCCCAATTACCAGCCCTCAGGATGCAGAGGCAGGAGAATCAGAAGCTCAAGGCCATTCTCAGCTATGTAGCAAGTTCAAAGCTAGCCTGGGCTACAGGAGACTATCTCAAAATAAACAAACCAAATCAAATAGGATACTGAATCAAATCAAAAGGATGAGAACCTGGGCAGGGTTCTCCTGAAGGACTCCTCTCCCGAACCTCTCTTCTCCACCAGATGGCTCTGCCCATCCTCCTAGGACTGGCGCCGGGCAGTGTGCATCCTTGGCATTTCCTCCCCCAAACAGCCCTGTGCCAAGGGGCATGACAGCAGAGCTTAGGCACTGGATGTGTGTCCCCATTCCTTGTGGGTGGGGTTGGCCTGGGACCTTGGGCCTTACCCACCCCACCCCCACCCATACACATATCCCAGCTCGCGTGTTTCTTTCCGATAGCTTGAATGTCAGTTTGGCTGTGGTACTACTTTCTTAAGGCTAAGTGTTTTCTCTGCGGCACAGCCAAAACCCTGCCTGTCCTTCCGAGGCCTGGTCCTTCCTTGTCTCTAGCCCTGGACCCCGCGAAGCTCTGCCTGTAGGCACCAGTGTTGCCTTTGATGCACACCACCCTCTTGACTTCAGTGTTGCTGTGTGCACGGCCCTTTAATAAGTTATTTCCATGGAAAACCCTGGTAACTGGGTCATGAATCAAGCCTATAAACACCTCTTACCCATCAAAGTACCCAAGAAAGGGAGGTTGGGCAGGCAGAGGAGACCCTTAGGGTAAGTGGCACACTGCCCCTCCTGCAGCCTACAAGAAGCCCCTGGCACCTGGGCCACAGCAAACACACCAAGAAGATGATGAAGTTGCCCCCGAAGCCAGGCATCATCAAACAGCCGAAGGACACTGCCTGTCTCTGTGTCCCAGGGACGATCTCAACCCAGCTCCCGGCAAGATTTACAGCTCAGAGAGGCCAAGCTGGCTGTGGCTCCTGGGGCCCAGGAATGTCCTGTTTTGGCTCCCGGTGAAAGGCCTGGCTTATTGGAGACATGCTTCTTTTCCAGTGCTGAGTTTCCTTCCACTCTTTTCTCCTTTTTGTTTTTCCCAGACTGCACTGCCCAGGGCCTCTGCTTGAGAAGCTCGAGGCTCAGCACTCAGATTGATTTGAGTGACAGGTTGGGCATTGCTGTCATGTAGGCAGGGGCCTGGACCCAGAGGAGACACCCCATGTCTAGACCCATGTTCTGCTGCTTAGAATGAGCAAAACCTCCCCTCCAATTGCCTCCCTGACAGGAGGATATACGAGAGACTGTCTCAAGGTTCAGTCTGTAAAGGCTTGCTTTGTGAACATGAGGACCCGAGTTCAATCCCCAGGGCCCACATTAAGGGGATGGGGAAAAATAAAAAAATAAAAAAAAAACAGACACGGTAGCATGTGCTTGTACTCCCAGCACTGGGGAAGTGAAGACAGGCAGCTTGCTGGGGGGCTCATTGGCCAGCCAACCCTGCTTACTCCGCAGGCTCCAGGCCAGTGGAGAGACTGTGTCTCAAAAACCAAGGTGGACGGCATCTCAAGGAATGACACCTAAGGTTGCCCCCCACCCTTCAAATACACCTGAACATACACAAACACATACACGCACACCTAGGCTATGACCTTGGAAGCAATCCCCAGAGCCTTTAGTAAAAGGTGACAGGTTAATAATGGCCCGTCAGCATCTCCACTCCCAGGTATGTGCCCAAAAGAAATACCCCTGTGTCTTTGAGAAGGACAGCTCGGAAACGTTTATTGTTGCATCACGGGTAGGAGCTTCAAACTAGGGGCCCCAGATTCCTGGAACTGTGATATAGGTGACCTAGAGCTCACTGATCCTCCACCTGTCCCACAAAACTCCGCCTAGAAGTGAGAACGGCAGGCAGTCAGACCCCAGCAGCCCTGAGCGTTGACACCCACACTCTGCTGAATGAAAGAAACTAGACATGGGGCCCAGAGAGACAGATCAGTAATTAGAGCATGGCTCTGCAGACATCGGGACCAAAGTTCAGAGCCCAGCACCCACATAAGTATTGGGTGTGGTCCTGAACACAACTGTAGTCCCAGCCTGAATGGCACAGAGGCAGGAGGATTGCTGGGGCTTCCAGTCTAGCTGAGGAAACTCTAGCGTCTGGTCTGGAACACAGGTCTGGGCTGACCACCTCTAGAACACTGGTTCTGTCTGAATTCTGCATGGCTGCGCATCTAGAGCTAGCTGCCACCAACAGAGACAGCCCCAGCGGTCCTGAAGTATGAAAGTAGCACCACCCAGCCAGGGACCCAGGAAGCCCAGGCCTTCTGCTTTTTGGTCTTTTCAAACAGTCACCACATGGCCTTTCCATCCGTAAAATGGGCCTTTCAGTGGAATTCCTTGATTCTCAGTCCTCTTTGCACACAGGCCAGCCAGCCCAGTCCTTCCCAAGCTCACACTGGGTGACCTTCTTATCACCTCACCAATCTGGCACCACCCCAACCGGGCAATGATGGTTGGCTTTCCAACTCTGTCCTCTCTAGCCTGATCCTAGGTGACTTAGAGAATAAAATCACTCACAGGTTTTTTGAGTAAGAATCTCATGTAGCCCAGACTGACCTTCAGTTCAGTGTATAGTGGAAGATGATCTTAGACATCTAATCCTCTTGCCTCCACGTTCCAGGCGCTGCCATTACAGGTCTGGCCACCATGCCCCATATGAAGTGCTGGGGATTGAACTCAGGGCTGTGTGCATGCTAAGCAAGCTCTCTACCAACTAAACCACTTCACCAGCCCCTCACTCCTCTCTTAAAGGTCACCAGTGTGCTGGCAAGGATTCACCTCACAGTCAGGGCTGGTGGCTTTGAGGTCAGCTCCAAATCTGAGACCTCTGTTTATCCAAATCCAGAATCTTCTACCATAAGAGGAGTAGGACCTTCTAACACTGGGCTCGGGGTAGCAGGGGCTGGCGGTAGACTGCTCTGTGGAGTTCAGTACCTCAGACTTAACCCTCTCTGGCTGGGGACCGTGGGGACAGGCCCATGCATCTCAATTATACTTTCCACAAAAAGGGTTCGAGCAGAAAAGGACCATGGAAGGAAACCGTTTCGTACGAAAATATCTGGTCAAGCATCTTCAGGAGATATTTTCTTCATGACTGAGATGCCACTCAACCCAGACAAAGAAACTTTCAAACGCAGCCCCTGAGTGCTGCAGATGCTAGGAGAGACTGGACTAGAGAGAGTGTGAGGGAAGGCCAAAATTAGACAGAGGTCGCTAACTGCCTCTTCCGGAAGGTCCTCAGAAAACCTGCTGTTTTCACAGTGCCACAGACCAGAGTGAGGCCATCTCATCTGACTTAGAGTCAGAACACCCCCGAAAAAATCTACAGCCCCCACCCCAGCCGCGCACGCCAAGCCCAGCGGCTCCCTGGTAATTCACTCCTTTCCCGCCACCAGCCGAGGAGCAGAGATGCCTTGTGGCATAGGACAACACACTCGCTACTCCATCGCCATCTTGGCCTGGCAGCCCTGGCAACTAGTTCAGCAGAACGATACAATGAAAGCTAAATCTATGGTGACAGTCAAGGAGCTGCTGACAGTCCCTAGTTAGGGAGAGGGAGGTGAGGATCACAAGATCCTGGGAGTCCAGCCATTACTGCCTCTGCCTTTCCCCGGTCACAGGGCTCTTGGAAGGTGCTAGGGTGTAGAACAGGAACGTTAACAGCAAGGAGACTATGGTACAGCTCCCATGACATCGCCATTCTTGGTGCAGTGACTCTGGAGTCATAAAGGCCCCTCTAAGTACCCTTCACCCACGTTCTGTGAGTAAACCAGTAAACGCGCTGGTTCTTGGAGCTGGATTGGGATAAAATCCTAATGCTGGTCACTGGTGCCCTATCTGGAGATTCGTGCTGAATCTTAGTTCCCTGAGGGCAAAGAGGCCCCAGAAGCTCAAAGACTTTGCACTTTCCAGGGCGCAGACAGAGCACCTTATTAGACGCTGGGAGACCCCATGGGGGCCAGCTAAGCTTTCCAGCTTCCGAGTGAACCAAGACAAGCAACTTAACCTCTCTGAGCCTCAGTCATTTCTTCCTTTAATTTGGCTAATAAAGCGGCTGCTCATGGAGGTGCTGGAAAATTCCATGAACTCATAGATGTATGGCACTTGAGAAAGCGCCTGGCACAGGGCTCTGTGCTCCCAGGGTCATTAAATTTATGTGTGATGATTGCTCTGTCTTGATCTTCATGAACTCTATCAGGATTTTTCTGCTCACAAAATGAGCCCCTGCTCTGAGACAGCCTGATGCTACACAATGTCCTTTTAGGACCAAGGATTTCCTAGGGTTCCCTGGCCCCAGTGGCTATAATCCCTCTGTTTTAACCATTCCTTCAACATACAGGACAACGTCTCAGAATTCGTCTCTCTACATCCTCCCATCCCTCCCACGTCTACCTTCAGCTGTTTCTACACAAGCTGTTCCCTTTAGTAAGAGAACACTTACAGTCTGTTCGGAGCAGGCGCTTAGTCAGCCTACAAAACCCAACCCAGAATGGCCCGCTCTGTGAAGCTTTTCCTAACACCCACATTCCCAACAGAGTTCTGGCATCCGGGACACCAGTCCTCTCCGCCTGGGTTGCTGTGTCTCAAGCCACTACTGTGCTTTAGGACAATAATGAGAAGAGCAGCTAAGATGGTATAGGCCATAAAGCCAGCTTTGCATCCTCCTCCTAAGGTCTAAGATCTGGAACCAACATCCAGGGGCACATCGGCACCACGGAGCCTGAAATCCCTGACCCATTGGACTCCTGTGCAGCACCATAGTCTGAGATGTGGGAGGCAAGGACCTTGCTGGCTTGGGATCACGGGCAGGAAAAGGTAAAACTAAGACTGGAGCCCACCCTGGCAATCGGCCTTCTCTCATGATGCTCCCTGGCATGTTCCTGAACATGCCCTTGGCCTCGCCCCCCTCCACATGCACGCACACACGCACACACACGTGCACATGATCCTTCTGTAGGAGTCACCTCTATCACTGTGCAAGCCCTGTCACCTCCAGCATCCAGCCTGGAAGAAGGCAGCCTCTGTGAAGTGCGGGGAGATTAGAGGAGGGAAATGGAGATTAAAAAAAAAAAAAACAAAAAACAAAAAAAAACAAAAAACAAAACTGGGATGGGGTTTGTCAGCTGCAGATACTGCTCATGTGGGGCAGCACTGGGCCTCACTTCTTCCCAACCACCACTCCAAGGTGCCTCTCTAATCCAGGGAGGCCCCAGGATCAAGTGTGAGACTGCCCCACCCCCCACAGAGCGCCACCATCCTCACTCCAAAGCCTAAGAAAACCACCTTTCAGCCAGCATTTCCTCCTCACCTTCCCCATTCTCCAAACCACCAGGGACCCTAAGGCTCCCCCCAGGAACACCATTCGGTGACAGTAGCATCCAGGCCCCACTGGCCACTAGGTGTGACTGCATTGAAACTCGCTAAGCTGGTCCCTATATCCCTGCATGCTATGTACTTGGTAAGAACGTTGGCTAAAATCTGACCCAAGGCTGGTGAGATGGTTCATCGGGTCAAAGTGCCTGCTGCCAGCCCTGACAACTGCATTGCATCCCAGGACACACATGGGTGGTAGGAGAGAACCAAATCCCACAGGCTGTCATGTAACCTCTACCGCGTACTGTGGCATTCAAGCTCACACACGTATGCACATATAAATAAACGAAGGAACGGATGGCAGACTTCCAGCCATCCTTTAAACCTCACCTGGGTACCCCCTCTTCTGACACTTCTGGCTGCCTCTCAACAGGAGGTTCCCAATTGCCTCGCGGCACCTCATATGGGCACCTAGAGGGCAGAACTGATACAGGTCTCACCTCCTGGCTAGATACCTCTTAATAGCCACACACCTCACACAGGACTACACAGGTAACTGACCAGAGGCTCAAACACCTTCTTTAAAGGGCATGTTATTATTGTCCCCATTCCACAAGTGGGAAAACTGAGGAGCAGGGTGGCTAAGCAACCACCCCCTTTCAAGTAATCAGGAGGCAGAGCAGGAATTTGAACCCAGAGCTAACTGTTGCAAAGGCCCTGTCTGTCATTTACTGCTGCTGCAAGGCTAGACCTGTGCTGGCTGAAGCTGACAGAGCCCTTAGGGACACAGAGACACAGAGCCTATGCCAGACAAGGCCTGTGTGATCCCGGCAATCAAGGAGAGACAGTGACATTGTCATCTGTGCTGAAGATGTGAGCAAAGAACGAACACTCAGACGAGAGGCAACAGTCATAGGACAGGCACCATCCCTACCAGGGAGGGGGTGGAAAAACAACACAGGTCCACCTACGTTTTGACTTAGCTCCAGCTACCAACACTTGCTGTTCTCCAAACGGTTAGCATGGAGAATGTAAGCACGAATAGGGCCTGGGTCCCTAAGGAGCTTCTGATTGGGTAGACACCAGATCTAGCTAGGCCCCTTCTAGGTACTACCTTCTCCTAAGGAGGAGTGTGCCCTCTCTGATAGAGCTCAGACTGAGAAGCCAGCACACACAGTCAAAGCCAATGGAAGCGACTGCCTAGTCCTCGCTACCAGCATCTTATATGGCATACAGATAATGCCAGGCTAAATAAACACCTGGCTAATTACCTGATAGGCTCTTGATTATTCACCAAAGGGTGATGGTGAGGTGTAAAATACCAGGCAGGTGCCGTGGCACGGGATTAGGCAGTCCTAAGTGCTCAGAGCCCACCACCTTGAGTTCTCATGAAATGACTCGAGTTCACAGGACAGCCAGCACACAGCCTGGACCAGCAGAGGCTCCTTCCTTCTTTCCCTCAGCCAGGGCACAAAGGTCCCATGTTAGGAGCACTCTCCTTCTTCTAGGCTGGAGTAGGGGATGCTGGGAGAACCTCGCCTGTCCCATCAGCTCTCTTCAAATCACCAGTTCTCTCTGCCCTCTCGTTCTGCAGTTCTCTGAACAAGAATATATTCTGCCTTCCAGAAGCTGTAACCCACAGCCACTCGTGCCTTTGTGTGAGTTCCTTTATCCCAACATACCTCATTCTCAAATGAACTGAAGTCAAGGGAACAGGAGAGGAATGTTAGTGCTGTAGGAAAAATGCCGAGTGGGACTTTGGATAGCCAGGGACAGCACTCCAGACACAGGGAATCAAGGCACCCACAGCACCAGACCTCCAAGAACACTCCCTAAAGAGAGCCCGAGGCCGGGGATTTGACTCAAATCCCACTGAAGACACTGGGTGCGAGGGTCTCCAGAATCTGGCTGAAGTCCCACATCTACCTCTCCCACCTGAGTGACGTGGGTGCAATCACCTGTGCCCTTTGACCTTCAGTGTCCCTGTGTAGACCACAGAGCCCAACTGACAGCCCATGTTAAGACTGAATATCTAAGGACCCTGGATAAACAGGGGGCGGTACCTCAGACCTAAATGAAGCAAGGAAATCATAGCACCAGAGTTTCAAACATCCCCAAGAAAGAGGCCTTTCCTGAAGTTCCTCACATGTCCTTGCCTGCCTGGGCCTGTGACTAACCCCTAAATCCTGTCATCTCCCAGTGTGGACTCAGTCACAGGACAGGAAAGAACAGAGACTCTGAACAGGGAGCTGCAGAGAGTCAGGAAGTTCTGCCAGGCTGTGACTGTCTCTGTGTGCAAGATGTCTATTCTGTAATGTGAAAGGGACCAGGTTGTCAAAGGCACCGAGCCCTCAGGACATAGGAGAACAGAAGGATGGCACAGTCGGTTGGTGGGCTTGCTCAGTGGCTGCACAGACTCATCAAGTCCTGTGTCAGTGAGCCCTCACCTCACCCCAGCTCTGGCACTGAAGCCAGCCAAGTCTCTGCCAAGTTATTCTGCCCAAACCTCCCCATGTGCATTCTGCAAAGTGGGACTGTCCACTCAGTAGTGAGAGGAAGCCATGCAGAGAAGATAGCCTGACTGGGCTTTGGGGTGCTGTTCAAGAAGGAACCCTTTGGGTACACTTGGAAGGATCCCAGCTGTCTCACTGGATGGCAGGACAGAGTCAAGGAGAGAAAGAACAGCCGGTACTGATCTGAGTGTGAGGTCAAAGGACACCAACATTACTACCGGCGCTGAAGCCGCCCCAGTGGTTCCTGACCATCAAATGCCCCAGTGTGACCCACACCATGTGCCCACTCCACCCCTGACCTTTGGACTCCTCGATGCCCTCCTGTGTGACATCACTCTATCCCCACAGGATGAAGTAGCCATGACTCTACTCTCCACAAAGGCCTGCTACCTCCTGGGCCTTTCCCCCACCTGCAAAGGACGCCTCCCCCTGTCTTCCCTCCAGTGACAGCCAATACCAACAAAGCCCAAGGCCCAGGAGGACCCCCCCAAAAAAAACGTTCCACTTGCTTACTCAGGCCATCAGGAGCCCCGCCCAAAGCCCATTGCCACCTCATTCCATCCTCCCATGTGGGAGACCCCAAACTTTTCTTCCCTCATCTTTTAGACTCTCAGAACGCCAACCACTAGACGTTTTCTTCATGACCGTCAAGACCAGCAGTGGCCTCTTCATTGCCCCATATTACAAACTCAGCTCTGAATTATCTGGGCAGAAATCCCCACCACAGACCATCTCAACACAGTTCAGCCTACAGTCCCCACCTCTGGAGGTGTGCTGAGGTTCATGACCTTCAAGCAGGAACTAGGCACCAGGCCTCCTCTGGTGCAAACACACTGTGAAAGACTATTAACAAGGAAAGAAGATGTCAAAGTGCCCATCTGTCCTGCAACCCAGCTAACAATAGCCCTGAGAGCTGGCAGGAACCCAGAATCATAAGTGAAAATAAAAATCAGAGCCCCTTGTTCCAGAATCACCTGTGACTTCTGCCTTCATGGACAGATGAGAAAGAATGGTCTGTGGTCTAACTGTGTGTCACCTAGCCGGCTGGATCTTTAACACGGTTTTTGTCGTGGTGTGTGTGTGGAGGAGGGTTGTTGTTGTTTGTGACAGATCTCACTATGGAGCCCCAGCTGGCAGGAACTACAGACAAGGCTGGTCTGTATCACAGACATCTACCTGCTTCTGCCTTCAGAGTGCTGGCCTTAAAGATGTGTGCCACCACACCTAACTACCTGGGCTGGATCTTTGAGGGAGGGAGAAAATACAGAATAAAAAGAGGAGAGAGTAAAAGTGGCCTGGTTAGGGGACCAGGGGCCAGAGAGCAGACAGGAGCTGGAAACAGGAGATCTGGATTTCTGTACCACCGCAGCCATGAGCTCACTGTAGGGTCTCGCTTTCTCTTTCTTTCTTTCTTTCTTTTCTTTTCTTTCTTTTTTTTTTTTAGAGACAGGGTTTCTCTGTGTAACAATCCTGGCTGTCCTGGAACTCACTCGGTAGACCAGGCTGGTCTTGAACTCACTGAGATCCACCTGCCGCTGCCTGTCAAGTGCTGGGATTAAAGGTGTGTGCCACCACCGCCTGGCTCCGTCTCCATCTCTTAAAACAGTCACACTCTTGGGGTTTCCTCCCAGGACTGTGGGGAGACCAGGGAATGGACAAAAAAGGGCGCAAGGCTAGGGAAATGGACAGGTGTCTGGGAGCAGCCAGAACTGTGTCACCTTAGACAAGTGACAGAGGGGAACTCTGGGAATATATTCATCGGGCTACAATGAACTGTTCCAGATGAGAAGGGGTGTCACAATAGTAGCAAGGAGCTCAGGCTGGAGTAGCAAGTTTCCTGTGGCCCTGAGGGACACAAGGAATCACTGTACCTATGAGCTTCAACAGCCTAGCTGCCCTGAGATGGTGTAAGGTGCTGGGGTGGGGCCCGGCTCACGCTGACCACTCATCCCCACTACCTTTTACAGCTTGGGTGTGAAGTCGGGAAAAGATGCAGAGGCTCAGCAAGCCACCCCTGGCCCCAGGCCACAAACCCGGCTGCCACACAGCACATCCTACCTGCCAGGCTTCTAGAAGACCACTCAGATCTCACCAACCGAGTCCCTGACCCTCCTGCCCCTGTTCCCCCTAACCACCCTCTCACAAGAATGTGAGGGGCCTTAGGGCCAGCAGCGGGGAATTTCAAACAATTAGGGGACAGCACCAAAGCTGGGGTTCCTTCCCCTGCTTCCTGCCATCCACTGCCAAGTACGGGTCATAGACACCACCAGCTTTTGGCAAACGTCTCCCCTGCCAGTCTGCCCAAGCTATCCGCTTTGCTTACCCATGGGCCCTCCCTCTGAGAACAGAGAGAAGACAACTTATGTGTGACCCATCCACCTTGAGGAAAGTGTCCCCGGCTACAACAATGGAGAGGCCTTTCTAAGTCACAGGAATGAGAGAAACGTGGAGACGAAAGTTCAAACCTGGCAAGTTATCTTCCACCCACATAAACCACACAGCTTTGTAGCACAAGCTGGTCTTGAACTCTTGCCTCAGCCTCCTGAGTACTGGGCTGTCAGGCATGCAACTCCACACCTAGTTCTTAACTCCAACAACACCAAACACACACACACACACACACACACACACGCCATCTTCCCATTCACAGGGTGGGCGGATCAGAGCACAAAAATCACAAGAAATCAAAATCTTTCCAAAACTCCATCCATCAGTGTACCCACATCTATCCCCATCAGTACCGGCCACAGCAACAAATGAGAAGAAAATATGCCAACCTGAGAATTCGCCCGGAGCAGTGATGAGGGAGTTGGTGGCCTCGGTTTCAGTGTAAGACAATGTGGAATCAGACAGATCTGTTCGAGGGAGAAAAGAAAGAGAACTCAGTTGGCTGAAAGATACCTGTTCCTGTGCACAAAGGGCAGATGTCCCTGGCAACCACTTACTTAGTATGTATTTATTCCTGTAGCCCGGGCTGGCCTCTATTTCAGTATGTAGTCCAAGCAAACCTTGAACTCCTGACCCTCTTGCTCTTGCCTGCTAAATGCTGAGGTTACAGGCATGTACCACCAAGCTGGGTTTATGCAATGCAGGGAATCAAACCCAGGGCTTCATGTAAGTTAGGCAAGCACTCTACCAATTGAGCTACACCCACAGCCCCCTCACAAGTTACTGATGTCTCCCTGTGATGACCCAGTCTCAGGATCACCCCAGGACCAGGCCAACTATCCAGTCCCGGAACTCTTCTGGAAAAACGCAGACCACTGTGACCCTGACACCTGGAAGAGTCTCGGTGGCCCTGACCACAGAAGTAGTACACAATCAGGGGACTGAGCAAGCACCAACTTGAAGCCTGTTTGGGTAAGGTTAAATTAAGTCCCTGAACAATTCATAGCTGCTAAACGCAATCAAACCATTAAAATTCTTGAAGTTGTTCGTTCTTGCTTCCTTCCTTCTTCCCTTCCTCTCTTCCTCCTGGAGCTGGAG